>BMAO01015185.1:0-56135 GCA_019973975.1 Trichonephila clavata | reverse complement strand
TACCACTGAAACATTAGAGAAACCTTCTGATATATATATATATATATTAGGCGTACAACTTTGCTTCCGCCGTTTTTTTCCGAAATTCGAGGCTTTATTGTAAAAAACTGGTTATACATTTATGATTCAAAATATTGTCCATCGCTGGCCACTACTTTCTCCCATCTTTCGGGCAGCGTACGAATCCCGCGTTGAAAAAACTGGTCATCTTTTGAAGCGATCCACGAATCGATCCAATTTTTTGCTTCTTCATAAGACCGGAAGTGCTGCTCAGCCAGGCCGCGTGCCATTAATCGAAACAAGTGATAATCCGAGGGAGCAACTTCTGGAGAACACGGCGGGTGGGGTAGGACTTCCCATTTCAACGTTTCCAAGTATGTCTTGCCCACTTTCGCAACACGGGGTCGAGCATTGTCATGCTGTAAAATCACTTTATCATGTCTCTCTTTGTATTGCGGCCGTTTGTCTTTCAATGCTCGTTAATTGCGTTCGATAACGATTGCCTGCGATTGTTTCAGTCGGTTTTAACAACTCATAATACACTACGCCGAGCTGGTCCCACCGAATACCGAGCTTGACCTTGGAACCGTGAATATTTGGTTGGCCGTCGACGTGGAAGCATGGCCGGGATATCCCCATGATTTTCTGAGCTTGGGATTATCGTAATGAACCCATTTTTCATCCCCAGTCAAAATGCGATGCAGAAATCCCTTCCGTCTTTGCCTTGCAAGCAGCTGTTCACAAGCAAACAAACGCCGTTCAACATCTCTCGCTTCAACTCGTACTGCACCCAATTTCCTTGTTTCTGAATCATTCCCATGACTTTCAGGCCTTGTGAAATGGCTTGTTGCGTCACTCTTAATGATCCTGCCAATTCTTGTTGCGTTTGACACGAGTCTTGATCAAGTAATGCCTCCAATTTTGCATCTTCGAAAACCTTCTCTCTTCCACCGCCATGCTGGTTTTCGACGTCAAAATCACCGTTCTTGAAGCGTTGAAACCACTCGGGCACATTCTTTCACTAATAGTGACCTCACCATAGGTATCTGAGAGCATTCTATGAGCCTCAACCGCAGATTTCTTCATATCAAAGCAGAAAATTAAAACCCTCCGCAAATGACGAGAATTTGGCTCGTAAGCTGACATGTTTAATCGAGAATAACTTTATGATGCCGAAACAAATCGACTAATATTTCGATGGCGTTATGTTTACAAATACCTAAGCTTATTGTAGGCTATCTACGATCTATTTATTTCGACTACCACTTACCACTACAGCCATCTATTACAAAACGGCGGAAGCAAAGTTGTACACCTAATATATATATATATATTAAAAGAGCCATTATTAATAAGAAGCAATTTCAAAATTCATGCGCTTATAATTACCATTTTAATGCTCATACGGCTTAAATTATTTTTGTCGGTTGTGCTATTAACATAAGAGAAATTCTCGATCTCTAAGTTGAGCGAAAGTAAATCTTTTACCTCCTATCACTTTTTATTTTTCATTTGTAACCATTTTTAAGATACTAACTGACGATAAATTGTTCTTCTTCACCATAAACAAAAACAAATTTTATAAGTCTCTCTTTTTGTAGTTCAGAAGCAACACTGAGGCCTTGCGGCTATATAGGCCGTCTTTTAAGAGACAAATAATTATGCCAAATGGGCGCGAGTTCAGTGAAATTTCTTGCTTATAGGGGTGGCGTTCTAATGAGGATTGACTGTAATTACAGAGTAGGACTGACTGTGTGGCAGGACCGAAAAAGCAACATGTTAAAGTCTAGAGTTTAAGTGAGGTCTTCACTCGTCTACGACAAATGGGAATAGACGGAATCACGTGAAATGGAGGATCAGGGGGCTCAGCATTTTACTGATAAGTTAGGCTTTCAAAAAGCTCTAGAAGAGTCTTCAGTGTGTCAGACGAAGTGCTGAGATTTGCAAGTTTATTGGTCTTTAGAAGGTCAAATGATCTTTCGTACTGATTAATTACCTAAGCATCGAACTTTGAAGCTTAGCTTTGAAACAGGTCATTTAGAAAATGACGAATGATGTTAAAACGGATGCATTTGTTCTTTTAAGAAAGCTTTTTTGACATTCAGCGAGGTAAAGAGGATATATGCAGAAGATTTCTTATCACTCATTGAAAAGGTTTAGTGGTATACTTAAATTAAAGAAGAGGTAAATAAATTTTATAGTTTCTAAAATAAATATTCATTTATAAATACAGTCGACTCTCGACAATTTGAAGTTGAAGGGACCAATGAAAAACTTCAAACTATCAAGAGTTCGAATGATCGAGAGGGTAGGAAAAAATTCCAAAAATACACGAAGAGAAATTTTTTATAACACATTTAAATTTGAAACTATGTAATAAAACAGCATTTGTGTACATACGTATAAAATTATTTTAAAGTATTTTTAAAAAGTACATATATATACAGTATAAATACTAAACAGAAGTTAAAAGTCCTGAATTAAAAGAATATATTTACATATTTAAAAAAATACATGGTGTACATAATTAATTTTTTTGACGAAAAAATCTGTTATCTTTTTTTGTTTTATAGAATTTTATCTAACTTTGCCAATAGATTTTTCTAGGATAAATGACACTCGAAAAACGTCTTCCTCAACCTGATTTAGAAGGAAAAAGTTGCGTAGGGTTAGTTAAATGACACAATCTTTTGTCTCAGAGTTACAGGAATCAACTTCCGATGGTCATCAAAGGGGCTACGTTACAGAGGAGATAAGCAGTGACAATACAACACAAAACATGTAAGCTCCAACCTGTTTGCTACAGGACTCGACATGATAGTGAGTGTTTGAATTGTCGAGAGTTTTATTCGATCAATTCAAATTATCGCGTGTTGTATTCTGGTAGGCCACAGATTTTACTTCAAAATATTGAGTGTACCAAAATGTATTGTTTTAGTTCGAAATATCAAGAGTTTTTCTAGGGGTTGAGAATATGCTTCAAATTACTGAAAGGTTCGTATTATCGAAAGTTATTATCGAGAGTCGATTGTATATACCTTTCGATTTCATTAACTCTAAAACCTATAGATCGAAAAGATTACCGCATGATATAACACGAAAGAAAGAGAAGCAAAACAAGAAATCCTTTCTCAGATATCCATGTACTGGTGAAGATTGTTTGAAATTTTACGCAAATTTAGAGCTGATTCTTTTTTAACCGAAATACCATACAAGGAGAAAGAACTTACTGTATAAAAATGAGCAATATTTTTATTCGAGATTTCTTTTAGAATTAATTTGTAATTTTTACGTGAAAAGGATAAAAATATTAACTTCATTTTTACCAAACACAAAATTGAATACTTGAAATTTGAATATGTTTCCGTAACATGTCCCAAGACCCGACTGGGAATTATAAGGTGATAAACGTAGCTCTAATCATGGCTAGAGAAAGGAGAAGAACTCTCAAAGCTGATCAGAAACCAACGAAGCTTTTATATTACACCAAATCCTATTTAGATTTAACAGTGGTCTCCATTATTCAAGACTAAGCTATGGATTCTGAAGTTTCCTGCCATCAAGTGTGATTCTTTTTTCGGACTGTACCAGTTTTGCGACTAGCAAACCTTTTCCCTTTCTGTTTATAATACTAAGCGAAATCCTAAAGAAAATAATAGAGAGAAATTCTAAGACCATTGAAGAAAACGATTATTTATCTAAAGATGCATTCGAAAATGCTAAAATCACGATGAATCAGTGATTAATAAACAAGTTATTGCTAGATACAGGATCGAAAAACAGATTCAAAGCTATAATATTGTAAGCCGAATTGTTGCATAAATAGAAATAATTTGCCCTAAAATAATAATAAATTTTTTTGTAATAAGATAATTATAAAACTAATTGTACTAAAATGATGAGAAATTAAATACTAAAATTATAGGAGTAACACTAAAAATATTTTTGTATTTGTCTACACTATAATAGTAAAATTAAAATAAAGTTATTGGAATATATTATTTTTAAGAACTACAGTTATGCCTTAATAAGATTAATAAGATAACTGGAAAAGTTTAATCAAGAAAAAAGTAAAAAAGTTAAATCTATTTTTATTCAAAAATAAATACAAATATTTCTTTAGTGAGGGTTGTTTTCAAATGCAGAAACTTTCGATAGTACATTACAACAAGGAATTTTTTCTTTCATTAAAATAACTAAAATTGAAAGGAAATTTATTATCAAATGATTTTAGAAATGTATCAAAAAATACATTGGAATGTTTCACAATGTAATCTAAACATTTAAAATTGCGTCTGAAAAAGAATTAGTCAAACTGAAATATTTTATGATGATTTCAAATAATTTATAACAAATCAAATGTATATATATATATATATCTGTGAGGGGAGGGAACGTTTAATAAAAAATTCTATCTTGTAACAGGCCACTTTGAATATTACATTTTCTTTTTTATGTTATTTCAGTATCAAAGTATCCTTCGCAACTTCGAACAATAAGACACTAAATCCAACTATTGCTTTTTTTTAAAAATAGCTTTAGTTTTATACAAATTTACATGCAGTTTTTTTAAATGACTTTTATTATCCTGAGCCATACTAAGATTTCTAAAAATAACAATGATGCCCTTTATTGAAAACAATGCTTTCCAATTAATTATAGTAATTTAATATAAAACCAAAAATACTAGTTTTTGGACTTGGAAATCCTACACGCGTGTAATTTCTCTCTTAAGTTATATGTGAGTTACTTGTAAAGAGAATGAAGGATTAAATATAAAAATCAAAAATATTTTCAAATCTTATGAGCAATTCCGAGAGAAATAGATGAACCACTTGACTTTTTTCTTAAACTAAACTAAATTTCTAAAATCTTACTGGAATATTGTATGAAAGATTAAAAGAACAGAATTCAAAATGTTTTTAATTCAAATGACTTACAAGACTAAATGTGTGTAATTTACGTATATGCACAATACATCTTGTGTATCTCGTTGGTATTTTTGAAAATTCCATACTATACTTGTTTAATAGGAAAAAGCTTTATTCAATTGATACTTGGTAGAAAAGCAAAAGATGCTCGCAGAGAATTCTTGTAATACATACATTGCTGTCAGTTGCTTCAACAGAGTGCTTCTCATGGTTTAATTGTACATTTTAACTCAGATAGTTACTTTTACTAATCCTCTATAACAGTAGTCCCCAACCCCCAGTTCGCGGACCGATACCGGTTCGTGGATCAAACAGCACCGGGCCGCACAAGGAACATTAAATTACTTTCATATTATTTACTGTGGTGTATTTCTGTCAGGTATATACAACTTTTTATGAAATTCTCTTTATATCCCATGTTAAATCTCTTTATGCTCACTTTTTGTGTGATTGTATTTGAAATTGAAGGATTGTTTAAATAGAATTAAAATTATTAAATCAAAACAATCTAAAATATAAACAGTCAACGTCTCCTCCCTCAACGGGCCGTGGTAAAATTATCAAATGTTGATCGGTCCGCGGCAGTAAAAAGGTTGGGGATCACTGCTTTATAGCATTCTATACAAGTTCTTTTACATAATTTTACATCAAAGATAAAAAATGTGTTCAAATTAATACATTCTTTAGTTGCAATATTAGATGTGATAAAAATTTCTCTAGTTAAAAATAAAATAAAGCTGTAAATTATAAATTTAATTAAGGGCCTTATTTTTCATTCAATTTTTTACTATTTCTGAGGGAGCACTGCTGATCAGGGCTTCTGAAGTATAAAGAAATATTACAGAATTTCCGTTAGTCGTTAAATTACGATACAATTTTATGCACTTTCGTTGTTTGCATGTCTTGGCTTACAACACCTGCTACGAAAGGAATTTAAAGAATTACCCAGATACATTCGAAAAACAAGACAAGAAGTTCAAGCTCCTTAATCGAGATTACGTGACGTCTAAGTTATAGTGACCAGCTTTCTAAACCAATTCAAAATTACGTGCTAGCTCACACTGGCGGTAATGTGATATTTATTATACCTTCTATTAGATTATCGTCTCATTTCCCTTCGTTAATATGATAGACCAAACGTTCGGTGTTTTTATTACTACCTGTGCAGCCATATTGATGAAAGGATATAAGAATGTGATATATAAACCGATTACATGATTGACGCTTGTTCAACGGCTACTGTACAGGTGTTTTTTTTTGTTTTTTTTACTCCTTTAAAATTATTAAACGGCCAATAAAAAGCAATATCAATTTTATAATTGTGCGCACCTACTTTCTAAAATTATTTTTAAATTGGCGGCTCCAATTTATCATTCTTTGCTATAATAACTTTTATAATTTATTTTTATTTTTGAAAAATAATATTCTTGTTTTCTTTTAAATTAATTTGCTAAAATTATCGTTAATTACATTGTAAAAATTGAAAAGATTATCTAATGTTGTTGTTATTACAGTTTATTAAATTTTTAATAGCAGGACTTTTCTTTTCAGGCAATAATTTGCATAAATTATCATTAAATAGAGTCCCCAAATTCAAATAATTAAAAATGGGGCTCAAAACTCGTAGTTTCATTTTTATGTATGTAAGCAGGGTTTTTATTTAGTTTTATCAGTTTTTCTGTATTGCAGGAGATTATTACTTAGTTCTCTAGAATGATCGGCATTCCGTTTGACATTTTCTTCCGTGTGAATTTAGTTTGGAAGATTTTTCATAGTGTTTTGAATAAATCAAATGCATTCAATATAGGAATGACATTTTTTTTTTCAAATACAGATTTTACACAAGTATTGAAAGTATTTATTTCTTATTTGTCCACTTAACTTACAAATACTGAAATATAAAATATCCTAAAAAGTAAATATATTTACTATCAATTGCTGTTTAAATGAAAACATTGATTGAATATCAGAAAATCTTGATAAAACTTATAATTTTATCAGAATCAGAAGTAATTTTATCAGAAAGACATATTAGTGTTAAGTTTCAAAGTCAGACCTAAAATAAGTCTCCCATAAAATCTGCACAAATTCGAGTGTAGAGCACATAAGTTACACTGAATAAAAAAAGATATAGAAAGAAAAGTTTCATGAAAATTAAATAAAATAAATATGAAATAAATAAATTAAATAAAAGAAAAGAATCCAGTTTTAAATCCTGAACTAAACGAAGTTATACGAAGAAATATGAAACGCTATGAAAGGAAAGTAAATACTTTTTTTCAGTTTTTATATAATTCAGGGTTTCTCAGATATATTCGAAGAAAAAGAGAGAATTCATTTTTAATGCTCTTTATTTATATAAGATGCTTTCTGCAAGATGCAATTTACAATAAATTCGAATTTTCTATAGGTATGGAGAATATAAAATAAACTTTCTAATATATCTTGTAATTTTTAGCTTGAAAATTAAATAAAATATTAAAAATTTAAAAATTCCAAGGTTATATAGGCAATATTTCAAAAAACATTAATTCTAAACTATAAAAGTTATTCTTTTTCTAAAAAAAAGTAAAACTTTTATTATATGGATTGATTTTTAATTGATTTAATGCACAAGTATAAACTAATCACATATTTAAGAGCTTCCATGTGCATTTCATTATAAGTGACCATTAATGAGGAAAAATATACATACTCTAGACGATTATGTATCTCTAAGTACATTCATCTTTAATTAGTTGGTAATGTATCTGTGCAATCATCTTCAATTATACGATAATGAAGAGTCTCTTAGTACAATCATTTTTAATTCGCCCCTTACAATTTTCTTCCAATCCATCTATTTATGTATATTACATGAAGTTCTCTGACATAAAAGATAAATTTCTGCAAATTAATTGCTAGACAAACTCTTTTCTCAATCGTGATACATACACTTAAATTTGTCTTAATCAAACACTAAGGTTATAAAAACCTTCTTATTTTTTATTACTATTATTATTGTGTGTGTGTGTGTGTGTGTTGTGTGTGTGTGTGTGTTGTGTTGTGTGTGTGTGTGTGTGTGTGTGTGTGTGTGTGTGTTAAATTATTATTATAATAATTTAACTCATATTTTTAGAAATAGGTTTTCTCAATTATAAAAATATTTTGAAGTATAAAAATATTTAATTCTTAAGAAATATCGTTTCACGACAGCAATTAAATTCTAACTTATTAAAATTTGAACATAATCTATATATACTCAGGTATCTTTTCACCAATTTTGAAACAACGGCACGTTGTTTCTAAAATCTAAAGAAAAGTAACAAGCAAACAAATTTTCCAAAGAAAAAGTTTAACCAAAGACAAAAGAATGAATTTTCATTTTTTTCTGTACATTTTTTTCTTCGGGAATGCATAAATAAACGTGACCCTCCTTCATGAAAAACGATGTTGATTCGTCACGGCAGGGTTCAGCACTGATAGCTCTGCTCAGAAAACTGATCTCATCTCATTGTTCATTACCTTAACCAGCGAAAGCTTTCAAAAGCACTTTACTTATCAACTTATGCAGGACATCGTCTATTTCCAATCGGTTTCGGTGCGGTTAAAAGCTGCAGGGGTCAATAAAAAGGCTTATTGAGAGTAAATTCGTTCCTTCCCTGAGCATTAATGATGATTTATAGGGCCAAGGATCACATCGATTCTTGCCTTCATAAATCATTGATAATCAGCAGATAGGTCCTTTTAGTAACTTTTACTTTGCATAAGCACGGATTTTAGGTTAGAGGAATGTGTACTAAAAATCCTTCGACTAATTTGAAAAATCAAACTAGATAATGCTCAAATTTTTAAGCTTAATAATTTTCTGCGCCTGTTTTAGATTCAGATGATAGTTTGTTATTATGATATTATTTGGAGGTTATGACATTGTTTCCATTATTTTTTTTTCAAACAATTCCAAGGACTTAATAATATTTGCAAGCATGTACAAGCCAAAGAATGCAATTAGATATACATTATGGAATAAAAAAATTAGAGAGAGATAGGAATAATGTACAGTTACTTTTAAAATAATTTCACAATTAGAAAAAATACTTTATAAGTACTTATATTTCTTTAAAATTTTAAAGATAGAGTCACACGAGAAAGGCAAAACAAATATCATCATCGTCATATCCGGCAAGACAAGCACCTCATGAGAAAGTGTCTTCTTTTGATCTCCAAGTTTTCTCGTTTATAATCCCAAAGTCTGATTCCACTGAGTCTGTCCATCTCAGCCTTGGTCTTCCACGCTTCCGAATCCCAGTGACTTTTAACTGCAGTACCTTTTTGACAACATTATCCTCTGTCATTCGAATTATATGGGTCATCCCATTCATTCTATTTATTTTTATGCATTTAATGATGACAGGTTGCTTATAAATTCCATATAATTCAAAATTGCAAAACAAATATATTGACCAAGAAATTTTTCGAATATTATTTCATATTTATTGTGAGCACCTTTGATGTGAAAAAAATTTAGATATTTCATATCTTAATATCTTGAGAAATGAACACGCGAACCAACAATAAATTTAAATATGAATACAATAAAAAAAACATTTCACCAGATATTCAAAAGCAATTCAGTAATGCTTGAATATTTACATAATTATTAAATGATTTATGTTGCCCTTGCTCAAAATGCATTACCCCATACTTTATTAACAAAATTATACCATTTCAAATAATTTGCTCTTTTTTTTAAATTTAAATATAACTTCTATAACGGCTTTTTTATTCATCTTATTGCCTCCTGTTGCGATTTGATACATTTGAAGCAAACCTCCTTTGAGCAGCTGTACTTTCACACCTAAGGTAGTACATTAGAAATAAACATTAATACCCTACGCAACGTGTCTTCCAAATCCAATGCCGTCAAATGGGAACACACCCAAAAAACATTCTCGCCTTTCTTAATCCATTCTTAACGCCTGATTGCCGGTTGCATCAACTCAAATGATCCCTTATGCCAAAATACGTTGATTACTCGTAAGTGTAAAGTGATGGGTATATTTCTGTAATTTTTATTCATTTATGGGTTTGTGTGGGTTTGAATATTCAATTTGGTTTTTTCTTAGGTTCTCTGGGGGTTATCATCATTATTAGACTTATTTGAGAAGTTAATAGGATGTTGGGTGAAACGTGTAATTTTGGTTCGATATGTACGATAATAAGTTTTCAATCTATGGAGTAGATATATAACCGTTGATTTTTTTTTTTAAAAAAAAAAAGCTCGCAGACACAGATGTTTTGTTTATTTTATTAAATGATTCACCGGAAGTTTTGAAGTATAATTAATATTAATATAATTATAATAAAATGATTTTGAAAGAAAAAAATGTAGAAGCGTACTTAATTTTATATGCATTTCTTCTATTTAGCTAGTATTCAAATTATAGAGTAAAAAGAGGCGTAGTAGCATGTAAATAAGGCATTTATATATAATGATGCTAATGATCAAAAATTAAAGCTTACTGTGCAGTTCATTATGCTTTATGCAGTAACGAGTCTAGTTGCTTATCGTGAAGAATCTCAAATGCCGTTAATGATTGTTTGAAGTAGGATCCATTTCATTGCTCTCATTAAATAACCAAAAAGGCATATATGTAATGCAACGAATGACTGCAGCCACAGTTTTATTTGTTTTTAAATAATGTAGTATTAGAGTAAATAAAAGGACTTTTAGCGATGTGGATCGCACACTTTTAAACCACGGTTCAAAGACGAGTGTAAAATCTAAGTTGCATTCCCCTTGTCGCAGCACCTCCTCCTTGTATTGGTTGAGGTGATCTCGTTTATTGTTGAGGTTCCTGGAGGGATCCAAACGCAGTAGGGATTGAGAAGCCATTAAATTGAACTCGAAATGATAACTAACAGATGTTCCAAATAATTCACTTCTTTTAATTTAAGCCCTAGAACTAAGTACGTGATATGCAGACAAGACAAATAAAACGAAATGATGGTTACTTTTCTGAAATGAGATATAACCACTGAAATTCATCAAAGAAAAATCCTTCAATATCTTCTAATAGTGACTATAATTCAGAAACTCACTCGTGCAGTTATTATTAATTTAATCATTACGTTCATTTGTGTAGTTGAGTTGTTCTAGCTCAAAGAGCCCAGTTAGCTAAATAGGGGGGGGGGAGAAGACGAGTTAGAGAGAAGGAACTTAGAGGATAGCCCATCGTTACACCCATTCCGCAACCAACGTAAATATTTTGAGCTGAAACACAGACAAGAAATGTCAGATAATCTGTTTCAAATATTTTATTGCACTTTTTTTTATTATCTGTGCAACGAAAATTACTTTCAACTGTTTTATTGTGTATTATCATCAATCAGTTTCATTGTTTGCGGTGCGGGCTTGTACGGTTTCGACTACTTAGGAATAATATTTTATTACTTATTTTATTTTGATATAGTTATTAAATATAAGAAATAAATGTATTTATTTATTATCAAATTAAGTGATGATAGGACAATGACAAACCATTCATTATTATGCTTTGAGCACCATAAAAAATCAATATCGATAACAATGGAAATTGCAGACTTAATATCTACAACAACAAGGAAGTAGTGGATATGTACTATATGTTTAATCCCCAGAAATGTCTCTTTTGCTTATTTTCAACATATCCGATAATAAATAGCTATAGCCTCAGAGAAACCGATTCAATCTCGGAAAATGATGGTAGCCTTCGCACGCGGTGCACTGCAGAGCCAGAGGGTGATTCTATTAGAGGGACCTTCAGTTAAATGGTGTAATTGGCAGCTAGACTCCATTTGACTAACACCTAATAAGGACCTATCAAGTAAACAGCTCTCAATCATTGTCTCCAAAGAAAGGATTGTCAGAAAGCAAGCGATTGCAATCCAGCAAAAATTGCAGGTTCCCTGGGTGAAAAAAGAAGTCGGTCCAGAGAAAATTAGATGATTAACAAGTGCGGCTGGAAGGTGTCGTTCATGGATCAGCTCCTGTAATGGCGGGAAAAGGAAATTTTCATTAAATTTTGAGTGCACCCTGATAACTGCAAGCCCCAGGGGAGACTAAAGGTATTCAATAATAGTAGACGACGGTAAAGAATTGTATACTGCTGTGACAAATTTAGAATTGCGTCGTGGTGGGCCAGAGAAGTTTGAAATATTACCCACTATTTATCAACTAATTATCCCAAAGTGATAAAACTCCGATAGTAGAGATTAATATCCAGTACCTCCCCTTCACGTCTTAATACTTAACTTGAATTTCGACTCACATCTCAATTATAAGGTACCACTCCTAAATGTATAACTTCGTGAAGATATAAGTGTTGAAGAAGTACTCTAAGATTACATACATATCTAACATGCAGCTACTCTCAATACATAAGTTTCACCAATGATATGAATAATCAATTGTATGAAAAATTTGATCTTTAAGTTGTTACTTTAACAGTTATTTTATTATTAAGATGACTCTTTTAAAGATGTTTTTAAAAACTCGGAGAAATACTAAAAACATTTATAAAAGAAATAGAACATTTACTTCATGCAATTAAAAAACAATAGCTTGAAATTGGATACATAAATTAACAATAGTAAAACCATTCTTCTAAAATTTATCCAAAATGATGTCCTATAAAAATGTTCCTTAAAAATAGAATTTGAGAAAAAAAAGTTAACTTTTTTTCTTTTAATTTTAAGTACATGGAAATTAATGTTTAATGATTAGCAAAAAAGTTCAGTGGATTATCATTTTATAGTACAGAGGATACTATGTTCCTTAAAATTATGAAGATATGCTAGCAAAAATTGTTTTTTAATTTACATTACAAAATCTGTAGAATGGAATGCAAAAATTGATTTTTCGGAAAATATATTGCCTATTAAAAATAATCTACGGAAAGTTTTGAAGCCTGAAGAAAAAATATGCAAACTAGGGAAGAAAATAGTGAGTGTTCTTTCACATATTAGAATAAAATAATAGTGTCCTATATTTGGCAATGAATCCACAGTATTAAAATCTCACACAACTCCATTATATTCGCTTCTTTTTTAAAGACTTGTTTACCCTTTTATTTCTTTTACTGAATCTAATTTAAATATAGATTTTTATGAAGAAAGAGTAGCATGGTGTTAAAGATTTCCGGCGCGTGCGCGTTATAATCACTGCTTCAAATGTCACCACTTTCCATCACCGCACCGCTTTTATGAGCAATCTACATTTCTCGAAACGCTGGAACGAACCTCACTACGTTTTTGGAGTAAACGTCGGTTTTTTCTCCCAAGGGAATTCCGGTCTCAAAAAACAAGGGCTTACAGCTCCAGAGCCGGTCTCCTGAGAACAACAGGAGTGTGCTCGAGCCAGATTATAAAGCTACATTTGCTTAGTTTTCATAAATATTTATAAATACAAATTTCCTCGCACAAGAGGAGAGTTTTACGAAATATTATGATTTAAGAATGAATTTTCAAATACATTCTGCTGTTGATATTTAATAATATGCATTTCATTTTACAATAAATTGCAATAGAAGTTTTGGCGAAAGAATTTTTTTATGTTTCAATTAAAGAAAATAATTTAAAAATACTAATTAATATTAAGCCAAAAGCTGATACCATAAATAACAACAATAGTAATGAGACCTCAGGAAAAAATGGTAGGCGTTCTTTCACTTATTAGAATAAATAAATTGTTTCGTGCTTGGAACAAAATACTAACCCAAAAAAAGCGAGGGAAAGTATTTCAAAGCCTTTTTAGTTCTGCAATGATAAATACATGTTTCGTGATTATTCCACTGTATTGATGAATAAGTATATGGTAATAATTAATCATAACCGAGAGATTTATCACTTTTAAATTATTTCTTATATTTAAACTATATTACTTACAGTAATTCATATTACTCATTTTCTTACCTATAATTCATTTATTTTGTTACCTATTATTACCCTTTTAGAGAGTTTTCTAATCAACTTCTCAAAAAGCTCAAAACTTTTACACGAATTATTTTGCATACTTTTTGTATGTGAGGATTTATAAAATATTCCCTATGAGCTCCAAATTTTATTTTGTTTTAGAGTTCTTGAGATATTTTATGAACACAAAATCTAATATTTCAAATACAAATAGCTATAAATATATATTATGTTGTTCTTAATTTTCTAATAATATAAAGTACAGTTTTCAAAATTAAAAGGGTGATTTCATTGAAAAGCCCTAAAGACTAAAGGTAGAATTTTTTGATATAAACCTTTGGTGGAACACAAATACTGTAATACTTTAAATAAAAACACTATGGTATATAATTATGACAAAAAAAGCAAGGGAAACATGAAAAGTTTACTTTTTAATAGTGTTTTACATTCGAATAAACGTATGCATTAAAATATATTTTCTTTAGAAGTTGACTTTTAAATGTATCAGAATAATTGGAACGAATTTTAAACGGAAGACCGAATACACATCAACTCATCACTTGATTAAAATACAAATTTGAGATCATATGAAGTAAATATCACTGACTTTATTATTGAAAAAATTTAGGAGTAATTTTTCTGCTAAAGTAAGAAAGATAGATTAAAGCATTGATGATTTTTTAAAAAAATATCTTTTAGGGAAAATTATCTCTTAGTAATAATCATCTTTTTATATACAAGACTTTTTTCCCCAGTCAAGTATTTCTTAATGTTTAATTTATTTATATCTTTTAACAACATCCTAATATAACTTGTTATTTAACCTTCATATAATTTGTTCTAGCTCGAATTTTTTTGCAGTACACATATAACATTTTTTATACCTTTTTTGCATCTTTTAAAAATGACCGATAATAATACCTTTTTACGATCTGATACCAGAAAGGAGTAAATAATTCTTCCTCTGTCTATTCATGTAGTTTAAAATTTATAGCCAGTTCTAAAACTTAATTCCTCTTCATGTTACTAAATCCTTGACTAATTTGAAGCATTAATTTAAAAACATGTTCCAACCTCCGCAAATCTACATCCCTGTTTCCTCTGAAAAGATGAATCACTTTTAATCTTCATTTAGAGCACACATAAATTTACATCCGACACTTTTCAGAAGGACTTCACCCAGCGACTAGTTCACCTTTATTTTCCTGTAGGGAAAGCAAAATACATGCATTCCTTAACAAGTGATATTAATTACGCATTGAAAGTATTCGAATCATTCTGCACATTTGTCTCTCACCCACTTCGTCACGCTTTCCATCGGCCTGATGATAGAACATGTGCTTCCGATTGTTGACCACTTAAGGTTGATGTCACGAGCGCTATCACAAAACCTACACAATTTATCTCTTTTTCAAAATCAGTGTAATCAAATCTTGAATCCTAGATTCCCATCTCGTAGTATGTAAATTAATCTTTTCAAACGTGATTTGCTGTGATATCACGCAACTTTCTGAAAATGATTGAGCACTCACATGCTTTCAATAAGTACCGCACCGAAATGAGTTTTGGAACTTTTAACTTTGTAGGGGAAAAAATTAGATATTTTTCTTGGAAACACACAAGAGCATTAGTAAGAGATGCGGCAAATAAGTTTTAAGATTGTGTCCGTAAAAAGAAATGGAAACAAGAAATTAATTCCTGTTTTGGTTTTTCATTCAAAATACGACCCTCCGGCTTTAATGCACTTGTTACAGCGATTTATTAAGGAATCGAAATCCTGATGTAAATCACTTTGTGGAAAAGTCTGCAAAGCATGCGTCAAAGCTACTTGTAAGGTTGAAATATCCTCAAAATCAGTGGCGTAGCTAGGTATCCAAAGGCCCTGGTGCAAAAAAAAATGAGAGCCCTATCTTGGTTGGATTTATTTAAAAATATATAAATATACAAAGCTACACATTTTACTTACAATCTTCACTTTCTTGGCGTTGTTTGCGCTTAAACTCACCATTAGGGATTTTTTATCCATAATTTTAGTTTCATAATTTATTCACAATAGAATTCGTATGTGCTCGAGTACTACCTGACGTTAAAAAGAAACAGAAACTTAGTGCTACGCTACAAAACGCCATTGAGGAATCCGTTACTATTTATTTATTTATTCTGGAGAATCGAACTCATCCCCCAGAGGGTTTAGAGGTACAAAATGGTAAACAGAGATAGACAGGAAATGATACAAAAAATATGAATGAACAAGAAAATACAATACATTATTATAATTATTCAAAAAAAAACACATCTACAAAAAAGCAGAAAATGTGGGACAAAATTATATCAGTGTATTGCAGATTCGAGAAGATTGCGAAATATTGAAACATTAAACTAGCTTATTTCGAATCATATAGTTAGTAAAAATAGAATGTAAATAGGAAAGAATCGCTCTTGTGTAGAAATTTTTAAGATGTAATAGTAAGTATGGTAAGATTTTTCACGGCAAGGAGTTTATTTTCAGGTAACAGTCTATAGGAAAATTGAAAAACTGAAAATAAAATAAACTTTTCAATAAGTAAAGTTCGCAACACTGAACAAACAATAAAAAGAATTTAGTGGATTAATTGTTGCTAAAAATTGACGAACAATAAGGGAGGTGTGATTAGGTGCATTGACGTAAACACCAACTGCTTTCAGTCCAATATTCTGGACGAATTCTGGCCATCAAACGACTTAAAACATCTAAGTATTACTAACCTGTAATTGTTTGTCCAATCGGAACAAATTCTTTGTGGATAATACCCCTAGTATCGAAGAATGTAATAAGCATTGTTTTGGTTTTGGATGGAATTTTCCTTGTTTTTTTTGGCTTGCGGTGAATTTTCGGACTTCATTCTGCACTTTATCGCTTTATTTCAGGGTCATATTGAAAACACCAGGTTTCATTATCTGTAACAATGGACTTCAAGAAGTTCGGATCGTTTTCAGTGGCTGAAATGATGTCTCTACAATGTGCACTTTTCATTGCTTTTTGTTCAGGGGATGAAGTGTGCGGTACAAATTTAGCACACACTTTTGTTTTGCCCAAATCTTCATGTAGGATAATTCGAATTGTTTCGTTGTTGATGTCTAAAGAGTCTACCATCATTCTTAATGAAGCACAGATATCATTTGCCCCAAAATTTCGTACATTTTCAATAATTTCAGGTGTTCTAGATGAAATTGGTCTTCCACTACGCTGATCATCTTCTACCGTATCTCTTCCATTAAAAAAACTTTGAGCCACAAAAAAATGTTTGATCTAAAACAATAGTCCCCGTAAACTTGTTTCATGATTTGGTATGTTTCCGAAGCACTTATACCAAGTTTTTCGTGAAATTTGATTACAGCTCTTTGTTCCATCTTAAAAAATCAACGTTACAAAAATTCACTTCTGTAATAAACGCTGTCTTCTCTTAACTATTTAACTAACTGCGCACAACTTGCTGGCAGTGTGCCTGCAGACCATGGACTTTATGACGCATGCGCGTTTGCACTCATGGTGCCATTACAGCCTGTGCTCTGGGGCGAGTCTTAAAACTTATTTGCTGCACTGTATGTACAAGAGAAGTAGCAAGAGTAAGTAAGATACAGCTAGACAAAGTTATATTTATTCACATCGCAGTTTTAAAGAAAATATTCTAGTCATTTATTAAAGTATTTCTAAGGAATAATTGCTTGCGATTACGTAAAATAAATTATAAAGATCGAAATTGCTTAAAAATTTTGAATATTTTCTACTTTTAGTTCAAATTCCGTTGAAAATTACAAATAAAGAGAGCATGCATTAAAATACAATACATATAAGAGAATATAATACAAATTATTTATATATATATAGGTGTGTGTGTGTGTGTGTGTGTGTGTGTGTGTGTGTGTGTGTGTGTGTGTGTGTGTGTTGTGTGTGTGTGTGTGTGTGTGTGTGTGTGTGTGTGTGTGTGTGTTGTGTGTGTGTGTGTGTGTGTGTGTGTGTGTGTTTATACTAGCTGACCCCGACACATTTTGCTATGGCTTTGTTGTAATACGTTGATTTAATATTATTCTAAGCAATTTAATGCATTCAAATTAATATTCACTTACAATTTCGGAGAGTTGAAATTAAGTATAAACAACATAATGTTTTTCATTATACATTTTATTCATCTCCTATTTGATTATAGTATAATACATGAATTACTTACGAAGTTGTTATGTAACAACATATGAAGATTTAATTTCATAAATGAGGAGAATAATGGTGACCCTCGGTGGTTTCCCCACAAATTAGCATGCAAAATGTAGTTGCCCATTCGGGAAACATGGACTTTCTGAGTCCAAGCCAAAAATGGACATTGTTCGGCTTTGAGATTTACTTATGGTCATCGCGATGGCCAAACGAATCGGAAATTGGAGCCTTTTGAATGGTCTTGAAGATTCTGGCCTTATCAGTGGAGTACGTTGCAACTAGACGATTTCTCCTTTAAACTTTACAATCAAAATAGTTGCATCAAAAAGTTTTCCATTAATTCTTTTGATGACCAAACGTGTACATTATCTAGGTGTATTTAAGTTGAGCAGCAGAATAACCAGTGAACAAATCTTCAACCAAAGAGTGTGTCGTGGCATTCCTGATAATTCCAGAGAATTCAAAAACTCAGTTGGAAAATTTAGCGTTTCGTTTTCATCTGCAATAGTGTTGATTAATTTAAAAGGCAGTAGATCACCTGGTAACAACTACGTATATCTGGAAATTTATTTCGTCAACATCAACATATTTTCTGCCTAAGTAACAAGATTACAGAGCCAATCGTTATCTAGATAATTATTCAGTGTAACCAGGAGGACACTCTCAATCAATTCATTTGTCTGAAAAACAGTACAGAAATCGTTTGGCAATTTGATACATTATGTCTGTTGGAAATCATTAGACAATAGTAGGATAGCACACTCGAATATTTTTTCGTTGCCGTTAAAATCTTGTAAGGTTCTATGTAGTACTTCGAGTGAATGTTTGTGGGCTACGGTACATTTATCTGATTATGGTTGAATTCATTTACACTACCATTTTTTAATGTTACAAATTGTGTCTGGTTTCTTATAAATGTCTAATTGCAGCTTTTTTGAATGCTGAATGTGCATTTGTCCACAATCTAACAAAGTGGCAACAATTCCTGAAGATCAATTGCCAATGCAGTTTTCGATTGCGATCGTATGATCGCAAGGCTTCACCTGAAAGTTCGGTAGCTACAGGGAATGAAAATTTGGACGTGGGAATAGAACACAAAGCCATTCTACCTCATTCCGGCAATATCCAGCATTGTTATGATAGTTACTGAAATCCGAATCCAGATTCTCGTTCCCCACCCCCGAGATGCACCCAGTGTCCACTTCGGTTTCCTTACTTCTGCAAGTTCAGTCCCTAAAAAGGGAGAGGGCGTTATGGTCGTCCTGCATTACACTAGGCATTCACTTTTCGTGTATCTTGGTCTACAAAATCCGCTTCCGTAGACACACGCGCATTGTGACATTTTGCGAATTTTCCCATTTCCCGGATTCTTCACATTTCCGACATGACGCCATTAATTGAGATAAAAACTATCCTATATTTTAAGTTGGCCAAAATGACACACAATATACAAAATTGATCAGTGAATAGTTTCGGAGTTCATCGCGGACAAACACCGTGACACGGGATTTTTTATATAAAGATATATGTACTGATATATATATAAAGATATATACATATACTACACATAATACATATAATATAAGTAAGAAAATCTATTTGAACAATCTTTTATTAGTAGGGGAAAAAATTGATAATGTTTCTTACTTTCTAAATGTTTATCAATAATTTTATTTTAGATTTATAAACACAGAGTTTTTTCAAATTAAATTCATTTTGAGGAATAACATTCTGAAATAATAATTTAATCATTCCTGATGCTTTTGTTAATTTTCAGATTTTGACTAAGTTATCTCATATCATAAAATATAACTATGGATATTTTACCATATAAAGCTATGGATATTTTGTGAATTTCAATGCTGTAACTGCAAGCAGGTAACATTTTACTACAAATATAAATATAATCGGTTACAAAAAAATGGCATGATATATTGCTGTCATTTTATATTATTTTCGCTCTCAAATTTAAAAAAAAATGTCATTTCATTTTGGTATCTTAGAACGACATTTTTTGTAAAATATAAAACTAAATTTGCTAAAAGAATACACTTATTTAACAATACTTACTTAAATCCTTCTCACGTAGTAACAATAAATTCCTGTTGATTCAAAATAGCTAATAATGCAGTAGTATGAAAAAAATTAATTAAATAAATAAATAATAAAATAATTATCCATTACTATTTATCATTCCTATAAAAGCTTCGCGTGAAATTCTTTAAAGTTTATTCCCTTTCTATGTATTTATCGACACTTTCCACCACCTATTTATTCTCGAAACTTAATTGGTCTAGACTTATTGGTAATTGGTAAGGATGATAGTCATTGATACCTATGACGGATGCATTGTGCATTAAGAATAGAAATTTTCAAAGCAACGCGTCCGCTTTAATGACTAATTAGAGCCTATGAAAAGAAACACAGATATCAGAAGCCAAAATTAAGTAGTTAGATGCTGTCCCTTCAGGCAATCTGCCGGTCTGAAAAATTAGGATACATAACGCAAAATTCAAATCAGATCTTCGGAGAGAAGTATATTCTTGTTCACACACGTTCGTAATCAAAGGTCACATGGGTGCTATAACGTTACTATGGGGAAAAAGTATGTACATTAGCATAATTTGTACTGCCCAGCCCAAAAATAAAATATCTACTGAGGTTAATCACTACTTTCAGGAATAGGCCGTTTTTAATATTAAAAAAACTTAAATGTATTTGTTTCTTGATATTTTTACCAACGTGTGTGATGATTAGAGACATTTAAAGAATGCAATTATTTAAATGAAGATAATTTGGTTTTATACGAAAAATACCCTGATTTTAATATCGTTTGGAGCTATAACTGTATCATTGTAAATGTTCTACTCCAATTCATAAGGAAAACTAGTTGTTACTTTGTAGATGCGGGTATCTGCTGTAATTTTAAGTTGAAACAAAAAAAAAGTACCTCTTTTTGATTTTGAGTATGAAACAGTACCTCATTTAAATTTGCCACCCAAGGTACTGGTTCATAGTAATGAAGTTGGTCAACAGATAGGAAAACCTATAAGCTAATGGTAATAAAAAAATAATAATAACTTTTTTAATTTTTATGGCAACTAGATAAAATTCATATCGTTCTTAATCACTCTGCGGGAACTAAGTAATGACTCGATGGATTAATTTATTACCTTAATTAACATCTAAAAATATTTTTCTCAAATCAGAATTTTTTTCCGATATTTAATTTTTCGAATTGAAAGTAGGGAAAATTTCTCAAAATTCTGCTGAAGTTTCTGAGTAATGAGGCTTGTAAAAATGGGTTATTTAAAGTGATAGAGTGTCAAGCATTGATAAAAAAAATTTCTTCTCAACAATATTCAAAACTTATGCATTATATCCAAAGGTTCTATCTTCCAATTCTAAAAATTTAAAAAGATCAGAAAAATCAAAAATTATTACATCAATTTTAATTATTGATTGTTTGTCTTATCTACCTAGAGCATTAAGGTATCTGACTACTTGCGAAAACTTTTTTTTAAAAAATGGAGATAGAGGATTTGTTTGTGCTTTTTAGATTTGTTTAATACACTTTAAGAAAAATATGCTAAAATTAAGAAGAGAAAAAAAATTATTACGACTAAAATGGGGGAAAAAATGGGTAAATATTGACAAAAAATAACATAAACGAGGCCCATACTGTACCAAAAGTTTATGAACAAATTTTTAACTTTTCAATTTTGAAGTGTTGTTACGTTATTGATTTTCAAATGATTTCAGGATCAGAGATATTTTAATTTTTACAAAAAATGGAGCACTTTATCTCAGTTATTATATGAAATTGCTTAAAAAATATATTGGGTGCTTACGCATTATCACAATGATCGCCATTGTTCAAGATAACTTGCCAAGTTAGCAATCCCAATTTAATAGGCGTCTTATGCGCTGAATTTGCCATCACGTGCTTCGTTTCATATAATGTTGCCAATAGGTTGTGATCATACGTAAGTACCATATATTGATTTAATAGCAAAACTTGATTATTAGAAACTTTGCACTTTCTGATACAATATAAACTGTAAAAAGTTAATATTAAAATGCACAAAAAAAAACCCGCTAAAAATTCAAATAAAAAAGGAAGAGTTTAAAATATACTTAACAAACTTTCAAAAATTAGTACATGATATTACGCATACAGTACAGAAAAAATTAACATTACAATTACGATAGACAAATTGTTATTAATTCACTTGAATTTTACATAAATAATTAAAATTTAAATTATGTATGATGTAATATTACTTGTAAATCTTATTTAAAGAAACATGTGTAATTTATAATTTACCGGCAATTCATCGTGAAGTCTAAGACAGTTAAAAAATAATTATGGTAAACATGATGCTAACTATAATAGAATCAGAAGTACTTCATCGGAATTACTATTTCTTTATAAATGGAGAATTTTTTCTCAGAAAACGTCAGAGATTTTTCCTCTTCAAGTGCATAAAACTTGAGGAGTGTGAATCGTGTATTTTGAGGAATCGATTCTCGATCTTGAAACCAAGAATGCAAATCGTTAACCGCATGCTCTTTAAAACGTGTGAATATATCAACCAGTTATTAGAAATATATCACGATAGCTTTCCTTAAAATTCGCTATAAACATGAATTAAATATTGGAATTATATCAGTAAATAAGAGAAATACAGATTTCTTTTAATTTTATTTAAATTTAACAGCTATTAACAACAAAATAAAACAATAATTCAGTTATTTCAGTCAATTTAAATTATTTTACTGTGAATAAATTTTGAAAGAAGAATCGAAATAATTTGATTTAGTATAAAACAAGATATCAATCATTGGCATGGCCAAGTAATTTTAACGCGTTTTTCACATGTTGTATTTTACAATAATGCAACTAATGAACTTTTTACTAACAGAAAGTAGTGTACTGTACCACTCCTCTAAATGTACTACTACTGAGCTGAAAAGAAATAATGACACAAATCTGTATCAGCACTATAAAAAAGCAAAACTAGCGAAATTTAGGAAAATTTGTAGGAAAATTCGGGAAAACTATGGGAAAATTTAAATATGATTCGTCTCATCTAGGCCACAAATGCGACCCAATGCCAAAAACCCGAGGGCAATGGGTTGCTTATTGGCTGAGAAAAAGGTACGACAAAATATGGAATGAAGACGAAATTTGCGTCCTAATAGCGCTTTTGTTCCACTACGTGAAAAACGCGCTAAAAATTAAAGGAAAATGTTTATGACAAGATAGGCCTATATTTGAAACTCTTATAAGAATGCTTCAGAGTTCACTTCAATTTAACTTTTGGGTACATAACAAAAATGTTCCTTATAGTAATAATCGTGTGTATATTTCCTTCTCAGAAGCAAAAAATAATCATTTATATTTTTTTTGTAACACAGTGTTATACTTTCAATTTAAGCATTTAATTATTCAAGTATAACACAGTGTTTGTAACACAGTGTTATACTTGAATAATTAAATGCTTAAATTGAAAAAGTTTTCTTCGAATTCGAAAAACTAAAAAAATCCTAATTTTAAATATTTTATCTTGAACTTTTATTTTTAAAAAGGAGACTATTATTACTTTTCATGGAAGCTATAACCTGTTTCTGAAGTATATTACATTTCACTAATCATACCTACATAAAAAAACTTTAAAAAATAGCCGAAAAGTAATTGCTTCTATATATTTTCAGTAAAAAATATTCATGACTGAAGATCTGTTTAAAATATATATATAGCCTTTGAAAATAAATGAATAATTAATACAAGTAATGAGAGAATGAAAAGAACTGAAAAAAAATGCGTCAAAAAATCAAATTAATCAAACAATTAATCAAAAAAACTTAAACATTGTTACAAACTGTTTCTATTAAATCTATTCAAATCGGAATTCTTCAAAAGATGTACCCTTATTTTTAAAGAATATAAATCAATAATAGACTGTGTAGAAATGCTTATAAATTCCTCATAAACATAATCTATATTTTTACGCACGCAATCTTTAGCATAATGAGAAAAGTTCATGTATCACATTGCTAATTTCGATTTTCGCCAGAACATTAGCTCTTCTGATTTTTTTTCCCTCTCATTTGTAAAAATGTTCATAATGTGGGGATAGTAAAAAAAAAGTCTTTAATTTATGAGGCCGGACGTGACTCCATTTATAAATGACAGTTCACAAATTACTTTTCCGATAGCGTGCTCCTCTCCTAATCGATACGTGTACACATGAATAAGTACGTATCACGAAAACAAGAAAGCTTAAGTTCAATAATTAATAACCTAATTATACCAAAATCGAAGTTTTCAAGAGAGGTATTTTTCATTTAAATTATTTACAGTTTTAAAATGCAGTTATCTGACTTCCCTTTCCAGGTTTTTGTGTGCCCCATAATAGAAACCGAATTGGGACTCGAAAAACTTTATACTTGCCGTGTGGATTTTAATTGGTTAAATGCAAATAATTAGTCCCATTGTAAGTAATATTTATGTTATATTCAGTATACCTATAACGCCCCTTAAGCCCCCGCAACGACCCTTGGGGATTGATTTTCGTAAAAATCATTTTGTAGAGGATGTCTACTCTTCGAAAGGGATCTACTTACCAAATTTCATGACTGTACGCCTAATAGCTTAAAAATGTAAATAATTATCTATAAGGCCCCTTAATCCCCCACAACGCCCACCATTTTCACAAAATTATTTTGTAGTGGATCTCTACTTTATGAAATAAATCTGCTTACCAAATTTCAAGACTACGTTTAATAGTATTTAAATATCGAAATAATTATCTATAACACTCCTTAATGCCTCACAATGCCACTTAGACGCCAATTTTTAAAAAAAACCTATTTTGTGGTGAATGTCTACTCTATTAAAGGAATCGGCTTACCAAATTTCAAGAATGTACGTCCAGTAGTTTAAAAATGGGAATAATTATTTATAACGCCCCTTAATCCTCCCCGCGTAAAGCCTCTTGGGGTTCGACTTTCTCAAAATCCTTCCTTAGAGGATGTGGTGGTGGTGTCCTTTCTCGGACCCCGCTCATTCCGCCCGGCGCGTCTCTAAGTGTGGGAGGAAACATATCATCACCAACAAACGCCATAATAACGAATATATTTATTCAAGACTGACAAACACTTAAACACACACACAATCACAAGTTTAATTATAAGAAGAAACCTAGGAGTGATTCCCTAAAACGTCGATTAATCCTAATGCTCAATTCAAAGTAATTCCGGCTACCAGAAATAGACAAGGAGACGATGACTAGCTAACCTCAGGTCGGTACTGAATCTATTATCTTCAATTGTCAATCTAACAATTTACTCTTATAATTTATATCTATTAAACGCGCGCTAAGTTCGTGAAGTAATTCTCCGGCGTTACTTACGTGACAGCTTGGCAACTCCTTCTCTCGTACATTTACAAAATCTATATATATAGACTTTATGTAGTCGAACTAATTAACATATCACTATCTCGGGTTTTTCTTTAAAAGGCTGTGAAATAGTATAAATGCTATCCCCAAAGTTTCCCAAGAGGATTAGTACGGAAATCTCGCGAATAGCCCCGTCACAAGGATCTCTACTCCATGAAAGGAACATGCCTACTAAATTTCAAGTCTATAGGTTTAATAGTTCTGGATGAGTGAGTCGCTTTCTCCCTTTATATATATAGATATACTCATGACAATTATATATTTTCCCTAATCAACATTCATTTTAGTTAGGCAAAACTAAACTAACAGCAAATGTCGTCGTATTGATCCTAGATAATATGGTTTCGACAATAATTTATCCGCTTTAAAACCTTTAATTTCTGTTTCGTAAAATTTTGATTCCAGATATATGTATTTAAAGCTTAGTCTTACGATTTCGCTTACCATTTTCAACAGCCTCGAATGTACTCTCAGATCATTAAGTCGATGATTTATCAGATTGGAAATTGGAAATAAGTAATGAAACATTTACATATATATGAATAATCATTTCTTTATTTAAAACCTGAAATTAATATCACAAACATTTGATGTATTCAGAGATTATTGCTGAATCAAATTTTCTAATGTCTTACGATACCTTATAAAATATACTGGTGTCCAAAATTAAAGTTACAGACATATTTTTTCCAATAAATAGAAATATATACCACTACTATTTTAGAAAGTGATGTTATATAACGTAATTTATGCATCTAGGGTCTGTTTAATTATAAGGGGGGTATATTTGAAAAAAGGAAGAAGATAAATAAGTGAATTGAAGTTGAAAAGTGAAAGTTTCCTGTAACTACCAAATTTCTGTGGGAATCCGTTTTTTAAAGAAAACATAACCAGACATATCGGTTGTAGTTAAATGTCACTGAATCGATTAAACGATGAATTCAGATGGGAAGTTATTGGTAAAGTAGAAACTGGACAGCATTGACGGAAGTGAGATTTTTTCGTGGACCAATTCTTTCAAACGGAAGATAATGCCCGGCCACACAAAGCACCACTTGTTAACGATTATTTAGAAGAGGATGCTTTTTTTCGCCTTATGATGTAACCAGCGAGATCTCCAAACCTAAATCCAAGAGAGCACGTAGGGATCTCCAAACAAAGCCATTGCATGAAAATCCACAACGCTGTCCAATGACTTTTCAGGCAGCGAAATCGGCTTTTTTTTTTTGAAGAAGGAAATTACTCCAACAACCTTTGATCAATAGCCTCATTAACAGTGTGACTCTATGTGTTTGGGCGCTTGAATAGTCAACTGTACAAAGGGGTCACACCTGTTATGGCATATCTTATTTTCACCAATACCACTTTAATTAGCATGTCAGACTGTATTAATCTTCTGTGCATTTTTTTTTTGCTAGAATTTTCCCTGTCTTACAGCGTAAAGTAATAGTATTCCAAATCTCCGTGCATTAAACTTAACCGTTAACAAAGTATCTCATTTCTATGTCTGTAATCTAAATTTTGAAGACAAGTGTATATTTAAGGTTTAATAGTTATTTAAAAATCTTGGAAACTTTAAATGAGATAATTATATATATAAGAATATATATTATATTAATGAACACCCACAGCGGAAAGCATGAAAATACTAAAATGAATTTCTACCTTCACACGAAAATTGTTTCCTTGATTTTAAAAGTAAATTGTGTACATTTATCCTTCTAATTATATAAAATTCCCTCTCAAAACAATAAGAAAATGCCTGAACTTTTTAAAGAAATTAAGTTATGTTAAATTAATTCATGGAAACATAATAGAAAAAAGAAATTCATTAATTATAATTTGATCTGCTCCATAAATAAACTAAATATTTGTTATTGATTGCTTTAACTTTCTTCAAAAATCATAATATGTGCTTAGAATAATTATTTCTTAAATTATATTCACGTTGTAGATTTATTCATCATGAGAATAATCAACATTTTAAAAACACTTTTACACTCAAGCACTTAAGTTATAAATTTTTTTAATACAAAAAAATTCTCGACTTTATTAAATATATATGTTTAACAAATTGACTTATAACGAAATATTACATTAATTCATAATGCCTGCACATTTTATAATGTACCATTTCTTCAGTTCGAAAAACAAATTTCGAGTTCATATAATATGTTCCTCATTTAAAATATGGACAGTACCTTTTGACTTTCGAAAGAATAGCAAGCATTCCGTGATAATTATTGCACGAGTTAATCACACCATGAGGATCCAGTTTCATTATCACTTCAAGCTCTGTTAAGGCTTGTAAGTTGCTGAAAAGTGCACCATCAAAAAGTCATTAATTTTGATAAGTGGAGCTATGGGCGACAAAGATGATCTTAATGAGTATCAACGGACTACTGTTTGTCACTTTACATTGCTAAATATAGTACTTTCTTTTCATACAAAAAATGTATAGAAGTCTTAGAAAATCCTATTTTCAAAATGCGAATCGAGTGGTTTTGTAACAATTCCTAAAGATTCACTTTTAGTGCATCAGCTCAAAATTCTAGAACTCATTTAGGAAGAACGGCCTCTACCTTAGAGAAAACTAAAATATGATAAAACCTTTAAAATGATTGTTAAAAACAATTATATATATAAAATATCTTTCTTAAATCATTTTTAGCCCGGAAACTGAGTAACTTATTTAGAAAATGAATCGTTCATTGCAATACTTAATTGAAAGTTCATTCTTTAATATTTTAAGATTTATTTTTCTTTTATCTAATCATTAATAACTGTAATTTTTTAGAAATAATCATAAAATTTCAAAGATTTCTTTTAAAAATACACGTAAATTTGGCATTCAAAATCGGTTTACTGTTAATATTGAATATATTTGAAAAGTATAAAAAAATAATATATCAATGTAAATTATATATATTCGTAGAAACCTGGTTTCATAGATACCTTATAACATATTTGATCGAAAAATATTGATACAGCTGATCTCTTTCTTACTCAGATAATCATTACTTCATCAGCCTGTCATAAAAGCAGCTGTAATAAATTTACAAATCTCTTAGAAATTCTAAATACAAAAAAAACCTTTCACTAATAAAACAAAACTCACAATTTCTTTTAAAATAATAAATGTGTTATAAATGCGGATATAGTCTGTTATATTCGGAAGAGAAGAAAAATTATCAATATACTTAAAGGTCAATGAAATTCGCCTTTTGAATATTAAGTATTTATATTACGTTAACAAATCCTCTCCCTTTAATATATATTTCAAGCGAAAGAAAATATAGCAGAGTAAAACATGTCAAAGGAGACACGCTTGCTGATTTATGAAATATCGAAAATCGCTGCATTTCGGGAGGTCCGACATCCCAAAAAGCACGCGCGTAAGCATTAATAAATCCTGAATTCGAGCAAATCAAAGCCAACCGAGCAAAGCTCGTATATTCTAATATAAAGCAGCTAATAACCTTTCGGAATTCTCGCCTGTAGGGTTTGTGTATACTTTTTAGAGACAATTTATTCACATCGACTGGCATCTGCCCCTTTGATTGCAGAGGACAATTCTCCCGCAACCTTTGCCTCAATTTATTCTACCACAGACAAGCCCTCGTCTTTTTCTTTTCTTCCTCAATGACAGGGCAGTAGAAGGATGTAAAAAAAATAATAAGGACGTCATCTTTTTAGCAAAGCTCAAACCAGAGCACTTAAGGGGAAGGAGCCGAAGGGGGCATCGTAGTGGATTGGTGGGGCCCAAACGAATGAAATATGGATTTGGTACGTGAGATGCATGCAAGTTTTCGGCTACTGGACGTCCGATAGCGGCACAGGTCACTGGATTTATTTATTCAATAGCGTTCGAACAATATTCAAAGAGAGTTTTCGCTGCATCTTCATCCGATTCTTTTCTTTTTTTGTACAATGTATCTGTGCGCTTTCGAACGGAGGTTAAACGGTGTGGATGAGTTTAGTAGATGTAAAATGAGCAAAAAAAGAATCGCATTAATGTTTAATAGGTTATTTAACGCGTGTTAGGTAATGATTCATCCTTTCTTTGATATAGGTATTTTATATGATCGATATATCGATCATGCCTTGGTTAGAAGCCACGTAGATCTAAAAGCTATTAATTCCCCCAGTTTAACGTAAATTAGATAATAATTCATTTGTTCTATCAGTTCTCGATATCGATTGCTTTTATAGATGATATGCCAACAAGTTCTGTTCGCACGAGGGATTATTCAGATTAGCAGATGTTATTGGTTGCTTCCTAATGGATACCCAAATTACTTAAAAGCAATTTAATTTTATAATCATGTCCAAGATTAGAAAGACTAGCTTAATTAAAATAACTACCTGTGTAAAATGGAATTCTTGATTAAAGCATACCTTTTATTCAGGAACATGTATAAAATTTTATTAGCATTTTATTAGTATTATCATGTCCGACTGAAATACTGGTCTTAAACAAACGTATATTTTTATGATTTTTAAGAAATGCGAAAAATTAAATATATAATAAGTAAATAACGTCATATTTCAGTAAATTTTAAATAAAAAGAAACATCGTAATAATATTTGTTAGAGATAAAAATTGAAATATCTTTGGCATAGATATTTCATATAAATAACGTTTCGAAAGTGTTTCAAATAGAGAAAGTTCGCATTCCTTCCTGCATCGTTTTCTTCTCTATACAAAGCAAATAAGATAATGGCAAAATAAATCACACTATTACTATTAAAATTTTGAATTCTATTTGATGAATGTCTTATTTAAAAAAAACAAGGTGAAATTTTACAAAATCAGAATAAAAGAGATATAAATAGAAACAGAAAGCAAGAGAGAGAAGTAGAAAAACAATAAAGTAACTTAGTAGTAAAGCAAATGATTTGGTGACCTAGGTAATGATTCATGTTTGATTTAAGTTTAGATTTGAAAAAGAAGTTCATTTTTTGACAGAAGATAACACAAAAATATGCCAGAATCCTAAATACAAGAGAAATATTTGTAAAATACGAGAACTTAGTAAAAACCTAGCAAACAAAAAAAATTAATAATTTAAAAACAAAGTTAAGGAAGAAAAGAATACATTTATCGGTAAATATTAGAGTTAATTGTCAAAAGATTTTAAAGACGAAAATATTTTAAGGATAAAAGTAGTTAGTCTGATATGATTACATACGTGGCATCATTACTTTTAAAAGAATATCTTTAATTAAAATACATACAAAGAAGTCGAGATTTTGAAAGCATATCTTTAAAACCATTTCCATCTAGAAAGGAGAGAGAGAATGCATCCTTCTGTAAACTATAATCAAATACAGTAAAATACGTTTAATAAAAAAACGCTTAAGACGAAATATTGGATAACACGAAATAATACAATGGTCCTGACAAACTCCTATGTATTTTCAAGCATTTTTTTTTCTCTTAACACAAAACGAAAATAGCTTTACACGAAAATATTTCTTTCCTGAAAATGAACAAAATACGGAAAACATCAGAGATTTAAGGGTTATGAAATGAAAGAGAAGTTTTTCGCGTTACTTTTCTGTATTATTGTACGGTTTAACTGTATCATCGGAAGAATTCATTGCAGTAGATTATATATACAGCTCCAAAGTTCAAAAAATATCATTGGCACAGATTCCGACGGCAAAAATGAAATGAATAATACAGCTCCTGTTTCCACGTCATCCGAAATGAGGAACATCGTGAAAATTATGCACAGTTATTTAGATGCACATTCCAAAGGTAAAAGGAATAACATAGCGGACGACATCGAACAATTTGAAGCTAAAAAAGACTGCAGGGGAAAAAATCAAATTACTTTCCACAAACTCAAAAAACTTGAAAATTTTGCATTAAATTTCATTAAGTTCTTATAAATGTTTTTGTTAAAATGATTTTTATTAAATACACGCATATATACATATCTATGTAAATAAAATGCACTCTAATATACTTAGTTTTGTTGAACATATATTCTATATTTTCCAATTTCAGTCCCCCTTAGTTTCGTGTTAAACGATTTTCAGTGTGCTAAATCTAAATTTTTGAATCCAATAAGTCTTGTATATAGAAGCGATGCTCTTCTGTACAGAAATCTAGTCCTAAAATATTCAGCCTGAGCAATGAACATGGAAGAAGAAAAAACTGCTTACGTAACTTGAAGAAAAAAAGAAGTTTTTAACAGATTTATCTTTTGCATATAATTTGTAGTTCCCTTGTATCTAAAGAAAAAACAGATCTCAGAAAGAAAATTTTTTAATTGATTAGTGCGCGCATGATGTTTTGAAAAAATAAATATTCTGTTGTGAAAAATGAAACTTTTTCCCAAGACATTATGTTAAACAAAGTGTAAAATGAATGCCTTATATATCAAGGTACTTTTATAAAGCAGGACTTGAATGCTAAAATCGTAATTTGCATCAACCAGTAAGCGATTTAAAGTTACGCAAAACAAAGTCTTCTTTTTTGTATGTGTTCTTGTCATATTTATCTGAACTTGTAAATCATATACTTATGCTTGCATATATCTATAGTTGTCACATTTATCTAAAAATTACATTATTCTTTAGTATTAGTTAAGATATCTTAACAGACAGGACTAATCATTCGATCGATTCCCATGAAAGGAGTGCCTAGATTTAAATCTACAAAACATTCATATGACATATTAAAGTTAAATATAGATATGCTGCATTGATAAAAAAACGTACATGAAGATAAAGAACTCAAGGAGAAGAACTGAAAAGTAGATAAAGAAGTAAAATATACTGGTTTCAATGACGCTCATGCATTGAAACTACGACTTTGAAACTGTTGACGGGTCAAAAGCTGTTCGTTAAATTTAAAATGAATAGTTAATTTTATTCATTAAGTTGATGAAATTTCCTAACTTTTAAAATAATCAAATTTTTGCTTTCAGACGTTTTCAAAATCTATATATGGTTTAATTTTCAAATAGTTTTTAAGAAATGGCTAAATTCCGTTAGAAACTCTATATAAAACTAATTTAAAGCCCAAATGAACAATTTATGTCAGTTTTTATTTCTTTTCAACCTGACCAATATGTACATTCAGAAATATGAAATCTATAGAATATTTTACTAAGACTGAATTTTCCTTTGTCTTACATTTTGATCAAAGGGAAGAAAAAATTAAATTTATCTCATATTTTTATTTAATTTTTGATTTTAAATTAAAAGTTCTCTATTTAAATTAGATATCAGGGCAAGCAAACTTTCTTTACAAAATTTATAAGAGACTTGATATGACAGCGAAGTCAAAACAGAACCAAAAAAATACGAAGTCAAATATTTACTTTTATTCGTAATTGACAAATTCAAGAAAGAAAAATTTGTCTCTTAAAATCATTTTTAAATGTTCATACAAATTCAAAAGATTTCATTAAAGTAATGGGATCAATCAGAAAATTGTGATTACATTCAAATAAACCAAGAACAACAGCATTTTATTTGAAGAACTTGATTGATGATTTGTAGACCAATTAGCATTTCAATTTTATCTTCTCAGTTTTTCTTAATTCTCATCTCACTCAACGTGAGCATTTGTTACATACAAGGATCACCCATTGCGAATAAACTCTTAAGATCGCGAAAAAGAAAGTGAAAAAAATCACAGAAAGGCAAACAGCGAAAAATAGAAAGAAAATTCTGCCGCCTAAATAACTCTTTCCTCAACGAGCCTGACTGAAGTTTGTTAATGTCATTTCTACCACCTACTAGGTTGACTGGGACACGCCTTTCTGCGTCCACAGGGCGAGCAATTAAATGAAGAACCAACACGAATCAGTTCCGTTTTGATGCGCTCCAGAAAATCTTTTCGCCAATTGATCAAACTGTCACGCGGGCGACTGATGACAACTAGAGTTGTACCGCCCTCCGCGTATTACGTTACATTATGGATATAACTGACTGACGGTTGCCATGGTGATTTGCAACTCAAAAAGAAAATGATTGTGTCTCATTAGTGTCTTTTTAGAAAAGACAGTGTGTAAAAAGAACACATTCAAAACTGTAATAACGATATATATTGTCATAAACTTACAATTGCAAGAAAAAAAAAGCAAAAGGAAATAATTTAAAATATTAAAAGTTTTCCTTTTTCGAAATAAAGATACTAAGTAATTTTTAAAATGAAATGTGTCTTGAGACTGGATATTTGTTTCTTAAAATAGCGTACACATGTCACTTTGCATACGAGAAATAGAAGATTTTCTCTAAAAAAACTTAATTCGAAAAACCTTTTTTTTTCCTTAGCATTTTTTTTAAAAAATTACACTTGAAGTGCTTTTTATATAAGTGCAAACCAAAGCAAATGTATGCTTTCGTACATTTTTCTTCAGATCATTAAATAAACCTGATATTTCCTTCTTTGATAAAATCTACTGCGGATAAAAAAAATATATAATTGCAAACATAAATAACATCTTTAAATTTATTAAATTTAGACTTAAATTTTCCAATTAAAATATCCGTGCCTTATTTTTATAAAAATAAAAAAAAAGAATCGCATATTATTACTGATGATAAAATAATATAATTCTTTAAAACTGCTATGTATAAAAAAATCATTTCAAACATATTATGAATTATTAAACACGTATAAACTAAAATTCTGAAATCTTTTTCAATATTTTATGAGTTTGTGATTTAAAACACGTTTGTTTTATTACATAGTTGTATTGTTTTAGTCTTTAGGTAAATAGTGCATACCACTTTTATAAATTGCCTTTAATTGTATATATGTATAAATATGAGTATGATATGCGAGAAGTGTAAACAAACGCAAACATGTACAAGAAACCAAACAACTCGAAGTATTTATCTACTAGTTAGTTGATCATAAATATATTTTCAAAACCATTTCTGAGACATAAAAAATTTTGAAGAAGATTTGTTCACAAATTAATCCTTTTTTTCAGTAAAATTTTGCTTTTACAAATATTAATTAGAATTTTTTTAGAACATTCAGTTTTCGTTAAGTAATAAGTTGAGTATAATTAAATTTGTACAGTAATAGACCGAACTTACGCGATAGGTGGAATGAGTGATAACCGCGTAAGTCAGAGAATAATTTCGCAAAAAAAAATACTTATAAATTATTTTTCTCTGGGATTGGAGACGAAAGAAAATAATAATTTAGAAAAAAAAATGCTTAGTAAAATCTTAGATAACACAAATACAAAATCGCAAGCCGAAGCTATTTTGATGAAGAAAGGCTTCATAAAATCTCACAAAATAGTCTGCCGGCTCAGAGATCTTTTTTTTTTCTACAGCAAAATTTCCTCGTAGCATGCTAATAATTGTTTATTCCTTGTTTTGTGGGGGGGGGGGATGTGCTATCTTCGTTGGAGTCTACATTTTCTAAAATTTGTATATCTTTTTCAACTGAACATGCCTTTTGGCAAATTCTTAACCATCATTCAATCTTTTGATCCAAAAACTCAAGTGCTCTTGCATTTCTATGAGCTCATCAATTGTCAGCTCTTGATTATGGGAATGCAGCAGTTCTTAAACGTCATCTCTGTCCGCCTAAATTTATTTGCCTCTTAAAAACAACAACCTCTCCAATCACATTACCACTTTCACCAATTTTACCATTTTTTTCCTCATCAAACAAAAGACGAATCGACGAGATTTGAAAAGCGCGTAACTCCGGGTTCGCGTAAGTCGGGGTAACGTACTTAAAACTTAAGAAAACTGAATAAGTATTTTAATAAGAAATGACATTTTACTTAGAATCAATAATTTTAAGCAATCGTCGCTGCATAAAAATGCATATTTCAGTATTTTTAGATCCTAAAATAGCCCAAAAAGAAGGCCACAAAGTTTCTTGAAATGCTTTGATACCTAAAATTTCTCTATTAATACTATACTGCTGCGTTTAGTTTGCCAATGCTGACCTCATTTGATGAATGAAATATGGGAACTGTGAGATCTCAAGACGTAAACAAAAATTATTGGCCATTCTAGGTGCAGTAAATTTTTTAACGGCCATTAATCTAATATAAACCTGCAGTGCCGAAAGTTTTGGAGGAAAATTGATGTTTGAACAATTGTCAGTAGGTAACTTAAAGGGTGTGGTTCTAAATAACATTTCATTCTCTTATATTTCTCAATCATTCTTCCACCCTGGTGTAATCTAAAACTTGTTGTCGCTTCACTCGTGTTCATAGCAGTCGTTAGTATAAGATAGATGTTAACTATTTGAATCATGCCAACAGGTTCATTCTGTTAAAGTAAAATATATCACAGTTGAAAGATGCATTTAAAAAGAAATCGAGAAAAAAAAGGAATTACAACTCACTTAAGTGTTTTGAAATAGATTGAGAAAAACTTATTTCCCCAGTGTCCTATTTTTCTGTTTGGCTAATTTTTTTTTTATTGACACATCTTTGTTTACTGCACTCATCAGATTTTAAATCAAGGTAAAAAATGTAAAACTTTTATTTAAAAAAAATCTACATTTGCGTATTCTGATTTGTAGTATTTTCCTCTTGTTTCTTAGGATAAAACTTTTATGATTGTTTGCAGAATATTGCTATATGTATTAATAGTTCTAAGTTATATAAATAGTAATGTTAGTAAAGAAATGATAACAATTTGATTATTACAGTTCTTAGAATGTTTTTAAAATTGTACGATGCATTATTTTTCAGATTATCATACGTTTAACTGATCATTGTTAATAGATACAGAAACCTTATACATATTTGTTGATTAATATAAAATGTCTTCTTATAAGCTCCCCCAAAAATAACGAATTTTCTGCCAGTAGAATGTGTGCAACTTTATTGACAGTGCCATAAAAAAACACGAATTTTCTTAAAGTTAATTTTAATTATTATTCTTAATTTTTACGGGAGGAAAATTTTCAGTAATTTTATTTTATTTAAAACCTGTTACTTTGCACATAAAATGTACAAGACATGAGATAATGTTTTAATAGTGTAATCTAAAACCCGGAAATGTTCTGGTAGGATTTTCCGATTGATAGCTTGGTGAGACTTGGCAAACACAAGATTTACAGAATTAGCATATTAAAATAAATTGAATATTGTTTATACAAATTATGATTGCAAAGCTCTTTCCAAAAACAAAACAAAAAGTCTGTATTTTTAAAAAATATTCTTTTATTGCCTGATCTTTGTGTTGCAAGGTAACACAAGTTAGCTTGTAAACATTTAAAAATTCGTAACAGCCTTTGGTTGTACTGAGTTTCCAATTCTTCAAACACAACCGGATACGATCTTAACCAGTTAAAAATTATAGGAAATTAAAAACACCCCCCTTTTTTTTTACTCTAGCAATTACGCGGAACATTTTCCGAGATTGTAATCGAAGATATATCGGTTATCGAAACTCACCATAACTTCCGAAAAAATATTAATTTCATATAATGAGATTCCTTCGAAGATTGGTTATCTAGTTATAGCACAATTTATGATATGTTTGTTGGGTGTGCCCTCTTTTTGACACATTAAAAACTCCCACCGGATTATCTTGGTGGACTCCCCTCTGCGGCCCACAGAAGAGGCGTCGTATTTGCTTAAGGTGGCTGGTCTTCCACCATTTCCGTCACCTCCATCAAATGAAACGCCCAATTGTGTTCCGAAGCGTCACGCTTCGCTTCTGCTGTGATATCTACGATTTTTTTATTTGAATTGTTTGGTTTATTTTATTTGGAATCTATACATCGGCCACCTTCGGGTTCAAAAAGGAAAACATGAAATGAAAATACATCGCCCATTAGCATAGAGAAGTAAGCAAAAAAATCATATGATTGTACGAACTTGAGAAACAATAAAAAAATAGAAAGATAAAATTGTACATTTATGGTCATATCGACAGAAGATGATTCATACTTTTATGGCCACGAGGTTCAAAAAGATAAACAGAAATGGCACTCAATGCTTAAGAGAAATTGAATAAACTGTAATACACATTACTCTAGTCTTAGGGGGGGAAATTATTGATTGAATAGAAAATATTGTTAAATATTTTTTTTATTATTTTGCTATTTGAGGGAATGCGTTGTGTTTTAATCCATTTTCTCAAGAAAAATGAAAATTAACAAAAACATATTTTACCATGTTTATAAAAAAGTAGATGTACACATATACTCGTCCTTGATTTTAAAAAAATATGAGTGGACATAAATTAAAAATGTTTTATTAATTAATCGAATAAACACATTTCTGAGTTTTTTTTAAGAAAAAATTCTATTGGAACCATTACCATAGATCATTTTATAATTCTGTTCAATCTAGAATTTTTGTTTTCAGCAAAACAAGTTAGCCAAAATAATAATTGGCTAAATTCATGTGACATCATAGTCACACGATAACTACAATCATGTGTTTTCAGCCAATTAGCTCAAAAATTCATGGGACGTCATAATTTCATGATAAAAGCAAAAATGTGTTTCTAGACCATTTAGTTCATTACCTTTTACATTTTGAGGGTACTTTTTTTTTAAAAAAATACATATTTATCACTAATAAGAGCAAACATAGAACAATAAAATGCACTCGATTTAAAAAATATACCTATAATATATTTTTTTTTTAAATTTTGAAAATTCTTTTGAAGGATCTAACACATAATTTTACTAATAAAACGATCATTACTCTTTAATCAGTTTTTAATTCAATGGAGAACACAAGACTGCATTTACTATGCGACCCTCAGGAATTTAAACAAATTGTATTGTTGAATTTTGAATAATTGTATCTTTTGAAAATTCAGTTTAAAATATTCGCTTCAAGAAATAAAGGTATTAAAAGGTTATATACTATCCTTCAGGACAGACTACTCAATCCAATCTTTAATAAACATAAATTATTTATTACTTCATTTCAATGAAATAAAATGAGCATTGTTTTTTCACTAAGCAATCATTTCTAAATCCCGTAAGAAATTAATTTTACTTATTTTAGTTTAGGAAGAACAATAAGTTAAATAAAAGATTTCTCGGAAATTATGTAATTCGTACAATGACATTTATCCCTTAACTGAAGAGGGGAAAAATCCACATCTACATTACAAAATTCGTTAGAGAATAATGAACTTGACATGTCGCAAAAAAAAAGCCTCGAATTCCCCGCAGAAATTAAAATACACAAGTTGAAGGTCACACCTGTCTACCAACTTCAAGAAACTATCTTCCCAGTCAACCATCATAATATCTTATTATGTGGTTTTTCTCGGCTAAGAAATCGAAATACGCCAACAATTAACAGGCTGTTCACGTCGGAATATCAATACCTTTTTTTCGGGGGTAATGCAACATGTTGAAGTTCAAAGAGATACATAAATCTTCTCAATGACAGAAAATTGTATGTGTTATTGCAGGAAACTTTTTTCGAAAGGATACATTTTGTGGTTGGCTTTCGTATTCTTTGATTTCAGCAACATAAAATCTGATTGGTAAATTTATGGTACCAAACGATCCGTCATTAATCATTTGAAGGTGTCTTTGTAAAGGTGAGAATTGCTGGCTCATTTTCACTTCCATCAAAGAGGATTCTTCTTTTAAAAAGAAATATCACAAATAACCGTAGTATCAGAAACCATTTGAAATGTTTAACTGTATAATTTTGTATCATTTATCGATATTATATCAGTATCTCTCCCAAGATAAAAGTTATTTATTCTTTAATTGCGAAGAAAAAATATCATCAACAAACCAAAAACGTGGTCTATTTTTGAATGAGGTATACGGTGTTGAGGTGCTCATTAATTTTCTTCATGAATACAAATTTCATTTAATAAGTTGGGGTTAGTTTTCAGAAACTATACTTTTTAAAAAATCTTATGGATTACTTTTATCTGTTATCCTTTATTATGATAAATTCATAAATATAAAAATTCATTTTTAAATTTTTATGAAGTATTTTTGAAAAATTATAATAGGCAATTTTGACTTTTCACCCTTTTAAATGTAAATTGAAACTTTTGTGTGATTGAGTCTTTTTAAGATTCATTTTTATCTCTTGTGTGAGAAAAATTTTTAGTTTTCTGAATTGTATACTGTTTATCCATTTTCGTGATACTCACCGTCATTTAATATTCATACTACATCACTTCCTAGTCTGTTCATAGACAGAACTAGAAAGGTCTAGAAAATTATTCAGTTGCTATTTTGCGAGTAGATTAAGCTTCGTTATTGAAGAGAATTGGAATCAATTGGAAATAAAAATTCTTCATTAATTTTAGGAACGGAAGAACAAATAATAAACCAAACAGATATAGATAAAAGTTAGAACAAAATATAAAAAAAGATAATTATATTATTTTTTTTTTTTTTGTCAACTAGAGCATGTTTGAGAATTAATCGAATAAAAGGTTCCATTAAAATAAGTGACCTCAACTCTTCAAATATTCATTTTGAAAAGATTTTTCTACGAAATCTTTAACCAACGCCTACCCCTTCCTATCGATTATACGTGGCTCTAAATGAATCTATTCAATAAAGTGACAGTTCGTTAAATAGCGTATATCATTGAATCAAACTGGTTTTTTAAAAATAAAATGGAAGCGAAATATAATTTCCAAAACTATAATTATATAGGTTAGTTTAAGTAGTAATAATTTAACTTTTAATCTTCCAAAAATGAAAGGCTGAAATGTAATACATAAATATATATATAATTCTACTAAGATTTTCTTAAACATTATCGATAATTTCCTATAATTGTATATTATATTATCAAACTGAATTCTATACTTAAAATTATGTTATAGAAATGGAAACGTCGAATTTGACATAGTTACATTTCAAACAATAACGAAACATTTTAAATCCATATCTATAATTAGACAAATAACATGTCAATTATAGCTGCTAAGAAATGATTCAATAATTACACACCTCTAGCAACGATATCTATTATTCGATCTGTGCGGTCCATATTAAATACGAAGTTAACAACAGGTACACTCGCGTATATTGATATGCATATCCTCTGCCAAAAACAATGATGGGACGTGGATCTCAAACTGCATCAAAAAAACTAAATATATATTTTATGTAATCGTAAATAATACCTATCCACGCGAATGGAATTACAGTCACTTTACCTCACAGCGCGAAAACATTTACCTCCCTTATTTTGTGCAGGCTTAAATCATGAATCACACACATTCTATCTTCGGGTTCGAAGGTATTTATTACGGAAGAGATAACTGCAAACTAGAAGAAAGGAGGTGAATACAAGTCATCAGTTTGACAACCGACTCAACCTTCTCAGAGATTCGCTGTCCTGAGAAAGAGGGAGAAAACACACCTGGATCGCAAAAAAATAATAATAAATAATCAAATTTTATACTCAATCGGTCGAAATCCGTGGCACGAACGGCAGAGATCCACAAATAAACGCTTCCCCTCAATCTGAATTAGCCGTAGGGGTTTTTGTTTCTGCTGTTAAGACGTTAGTCTTCTCTTATTCTTGTTGCGATTGCTTTCTCTGCTCTTTGTTTTATTTCTCCTTACACTTGCGGCTTTTGGTAGCATGTGCCTTCAGGCCTTGCCTGACCTCACGGCGCTAACCTATTGCGGATTTCACATTCACTCGTTTCATTTCTATTAAATATTTTAAGTAATGTTTACCAGAAAGACACAACAAGTGTTGGATGTTTCCATAGACAAGTCAATGAAACGTGATTCTTTTTAAAATCTAAAAACCAATAATTTTTTCAATAAAAAACAAGAAGAATTCATAGTAATATATAAAATTATTTGTGTATTTGTTAGAAGATAATACTTAGATTTTTTTATTAGACTTTTTGCAAAAATTTCTATTTTGACTAATTTGGTTACCCTAATTCCGCTCACAGGGAAATTTTACTTAAACTAAGTTTATTTTTACATGACAATCTTTTTTTACATGATACAATAATTCTTTAAAAGCTCTTGGTTTAATTAAGCAGTTTTTATGAATTAACAGTTACAAAATTTAATAACGTTTTTAAATTCTTTTAACACTATTTTCTCTAAAATAAAATAAATTATTTTAGATTTTTTTTTTTTAATTTTTGAAATAACCATTTGTTGATTGTACATTTTTCTGCAAATATTTTTTGAATTCTTGACAACATATTGTCGTTGGAACAACATCGGATGATGTTAAAAAGTAATAAATAGCTTAATTTGGCGACACTGATTTAATTTTCTAATATTGTCTTCATTTTTTGCATTAAAAAAGAATTTTGTTTCTACATTTTTAATTCCTTTAGCGATGTCGACAAATTGTCTTCATTAAATTTACATCGTAAGTGTTATATACTGTTCATGATATTTAGCATGTACTTCTGAGGGAGAAAAGTGACAAAAAGTAACAGCTAAAAAATATCAAAACTGTTCTGTCCTTAACATAAATAGGAAAAAATTATCAATAAAATAATAAATAAAAAATATTCAATCTTTAAAGTATGTTGTTATTGCTAATCCTCTGATATCTCACGATGTCAGACAAAATCTAAAGCATTGTTAACTCTTAGAAAGTCTTCCACAAAAGAAGAGAATTAGGGGCAAATATCTTGTCTAGAAAGGCCACCTAATGAAGAATATGCTCTGCTTTTTCTCGATAACTAAACTGTTGCAGCAGCACTTTCTTGCCTTTACAGAGGTACATGATGTAGCCACTGCCGAAGTAAGAATTCCATGTTTGGGAGATTCTATCACAGTTAAAAGTCTATTCTGTTTGCCATATACCGGTGATAGCTGGAGGTTTAGACGTCGCTATTTTATTCCATTACAACCATCCTTAATCAGGTCATTCAAAATTTTATTTACGTGGATGTACACATGAAAGCATATCCACTAAATATATAAATATTATAGGACTGAGAAATAGTTATTAGCTACAGAAAAGCATTAACATACAAACTCTTAAAACTTGCAACAAACTATTTGGAAATTTTTTGTAATCAGAAAAAGACTCTGATTCCATGATTTAAATGTAATATAGTTTAAATGTAAACGAAATAGGAACTTTTATTAAAATAACAAAATGTAGTTCTAATTTTTTAAAAAATGCAAAATGATACCGACTGTTAAAAAACGAATTCAAGTCAGAATTCACACTGGCGATTCGCTGATTACGCTTCCTTGACTTAAATAAGTTTTTAAACTATCAATTTTTAATCATGTTTTAGATTTAGAAAGGATTAAAATCAAATATCTTAATCTTTTAAATAGTTTCAAAATAGCAGGCAAGAATAAGCAAATAAATGATTAAAATGTTTATTTTTTTATAATGAATTTCGTTTACTATATAGTTGTACTTTTTAATCAAATTACTCCTCGGATATTTTTTAAATTTTTGGATAAAAGTACATAGCTTTAAGAATATAAGTGCTACATAAAATTAAAAGTACCACTATCTTTAGGAAAAAGGGGAAATTTTATACTTTGATTATCAAAATGCCCTTCAATTTATTTACCAATTTTATTTTGAAACTGATTAAGAGTTTCAAGCTCTGCTATAATTATACAATAAACTTTGGTAAAAAAAAAAATATTAATCCATCAAAAAAACATGAAGGCTAATTCAAGGTTTTATCTTCTTTTTTATACCAAAATATTAAAACCCCTTTTATTTTATCTATACTTAAAATTTCATTTTATTTCAAATGGGGGTAGCTAGAGGTATTTAGTTAAACTAACACGTACCTAGATACCAAACAAAAAAATACCTTTCATTGTGTTTGTAGATAAATAAGTATAGTTTAAGTAACAGCTAAGTAATAAATATAGAATAAGTTTGTGTAGAAAAAAAGTACTTGACTAGATGCTCATTTATAGAGGATGCTATAAAGTTAAAATTTAATTTAAAACCGCTAGTTTTGCGTCGCTTAAAATATAGTTATTTTATTAATCATTTGTAAAAAAAATTCTCTGAATAATTTCCGTGGTATTTAAAAAATAATTCGATGTTATGAAGAAATAATTCCACTATTTTCCAGTCGAATTATTATTATTGGAATTTTTCATTCCTCTTAAGCCTTTTATAAGATATTACAGTGTTTCTGAATATTAAAACACATATAAGAGAAAAAAATAGTTTTAGCTTTCAACGCGTTTTGTCAAGAAATTGAAAAATTCTTTTCTACTAAGCCAAATAATAAAAGATAAATATTCTTATCCAGTAGTATATACTTTCGGTCTTAAGTATTGCACTGCCGTCTAATTTCGTCAAATCAAAAAATGTTGTTAAAAATCGTGATATACAGCCAATGGAGCAAAACCTTTCCATGCCCACGTTGACAGCGTTTGGCGATATTTTTTTTGAATTGGCGATGTCTTTTCGTTTGGAGAAATTCTTCGATGGTATATGTAAGCACTATATTTCTTTTTAAAAATTGATTCCCACAGTTTAAATACAAAAAAAGATCCAAAAATATATCTAAAAATGTTATTACTGAAAAGCAAGAAGCTTTTCCCGTATATTCTAAATTTCTCATTTAGAAATTCTAATTGTATTTTGAATCTCTAATGTGATTAAAATTTGTTTGTAAGCAAAGCGAAAAATTCCCATATATGTTGTCCACATGCATTTTCATTACAAATAAAAAGTTTGAATCAATGATTTAAAAACAATTACATATTTATTCACTTTTTTGATTTTTTTTATATCCAATGTTTAAGCATGTTTTGTCGTAAATTTGTTCATTTCCTCGTTATGTTTGAATTTACAGCCTTGTTTTGATTTTAAATGTAATAATAATGAAAAAAGTATGATAAAAATAACGAGTTTAATAAAAACAGTTTAGTTTCCTTAAAGATAATAATTGAATACTTAAGTGACTTTACACAATCAGGTGGCACTAAAATTTTCTTTGGAATGTAAATTTTTAATCATAGAAAAGCTCTAACTTGACCCAAATTAAAATTACAATACAATAAGAAAATTATCTTATTTCTTAATAAAGTCTTAAAACTTTGTAAATTTTTCCCTTACTTCATTATAAAACTGTTTCTATGAATTAGTATATAAAATTAAAGCAATTGAAACTTTACTTTAAACACTAAAATCTAATAATAAAATGACATATATACATATCAATTTCAGCTCTAAACGTTTTTAACTAAAGATCAGATCATTAGGTAATGAATTCTTCTCAAACAAATTTTGAAAATGGAAAAATTAAGCAATACATCTTATAAAACAATTTAAATTTTGAAACATAATAGCAATAAATAAAAAAAATTATAAAGATTTCTCTCTTTCCCAGACATGTAATCAATTTTACATAACTTTGAATTACTAATTATTGCATTGTTGTTATTGAACTATTACACGAGATATTTTATAATGAAATCGTATTTTACTCACCTTGAATTTATGGACGCTCTACTTCATAACTTGGAAAAGCTTCACCAAATAATATATTTTAATTTGTAAAAATTTGTCGTCAAAATCTCCTTTTTTTAACGTCAACATACATCGAAATCAGTATTCGAAACAATGTATTCTGAAAACTATTTTAAACTGTTGCCACAATCCGAATACAAAATATCGTTTGGAAATTTGAATATCAATATTGATATATTAGAAATGTTACTAGTAATGAATATGAATCTAACCAATATAACATTAAAAATAAAATAAAATTAATAATGTTCAAAAATATTTATAATGTTAAATAATCAAAAATATATTATTAAAAATTATGTTGAAAATTATTAATGTTCAATAACTGACAGTACAAATTTGAAAAAAAATTAGTAGAATGCACAGTAAATCTTAGTAAAATATTTCGGTACTTACATATTATATCGTCGAGTAATCCGTCAAATGAAAAGACAATGCAACGATATGCAACCAATAGTGGAAAACTCTTTCGGACGCATCTACAAACACAGTAACTTGTTCATACATGGATGACTGTTTTCGTATTGTAAAATATATTTTATTTGATTTAAATATCCTTTCTTTAATTTAAACACATCTTTAATTCATTGTTTTAATTATAAAGTAGTTAGAGATATTGTTTAGGTTGAAAATTTTCTCTTCCGCATTAATATCGTCTGCTTTAATTCAATAATTAATTTAACTCCAATTTATCTGATTACTTAATTTATTTGCTGATATATAATCGTCTGTTGTTAAAGTTATTTTGCTTAAGTTGGCATCTTTTGTAATTATTCTAAATGTGTTAGGTTAATCGGAGGAAAGAATTGTGATGCGGTAATCGAAGCTCGTTGAACTTAATATGTATTTAATTTTTGTATATTTTCGAAATATTATCATTCATTTCGAGATATTTTTGATCACTTAAGATTATAAGAAAAAATGGCGTCTCTGGAAAAAAAATTGGCTGCTATTATTCGTAATGAATGGATTTAACGAAGTCTTTTGATTTGACGAAATTGATCGGGGGTATAACACGTAAGTACCAATATTTCTCCAACAACTGACCAATTTATTAATTCTATTTAAATTAAAGAAGAATATAATTTGATTAAAATTTGAAACATATGTAATTCATTTTAACTTCATCAAACAAAAATTAAAAGCTTACTGAGAAATTGAATTAGATAACATCGGAAAACGATCCAAATTTCAGAAAGTTATTTTTCGAGTATTCCAATTCATTTTACATTGCCTATTTTAACTAGCTAAAATTTAGGAACTAGTTTGATATCCCGGGGCAGGGCGCCAAACGCTGTTTGGCGTGATAAGGAATCACGCCTAGCAGCGCATGCCATTGAATGAAATTCAAGATGGCGGCCTAGCGGTAAGACTCGTCAGGAAAATAATTTTTAAGAACTGTTTTGAAAAACATTAAAATAGATTTCAAATGAAGAATTTAGGAATAGATTGAGACTAACCAAGATCAATAAATAATTAATATCAATATTATAAAAAACCATATTTTCTAATAGAAATATTATGCAGTATACAATAATCTTGTAGTATAATGTTGTAGAAATTATTATATATATATAATATTCATATAATATTAAATAGAAATAATTATTAGATATTCATACAGTATTACTTTTTATTTTATATAATAATAATCACGTAATATAGTTTAATAAATTTTATAAAAAAGAATAATCATCCTATTGTAATATAAATAAGAATCGTACAGATATAAGAATACTCATTTAACATAATTATAAAAAACAACAAAATAATAATTATAAATAAATAACATAATAATAATGAATAAATAACATAATACTTAGAAATAAATAAAATAATACAAATAAATAACACACGTAATAATAATAATACAATAACAATTATTACAAATAACGTATATTATATGATTATTACACATTCGAATAATTTTTTATTATTATTAATAAAATAATTACATAATATATATTAAAATTGATAATGAATAGCAACTAAAAAGTATTGAAAGCTTCCTATGTTCCAAAACTGCAAATTTCTTCAACGAATTTCATCGAACAAGAAACGGAAGAAAAAACATTTTTAAAAAAGTAAAATAAATTGAAAATAAATGATTTATAGGAATAATTATTAATGTAACACTCATTCTTTAAAAAAAAATATCTTAGTTCTCACCAATGACATTAGAAATATCCATATTCGAAGAGAGCATTAAATAAAAAAGAAGACTGAAATATAATTTGAATCCGGATTGCAATGAAAATGGTTAAATTATAAAATAAATAGAAATAAAATCGTCTGAAATTAATAGGATTACCGCGGAACAGAACCAATAAAAATTATTTCTAATATACGTAATCTCCATGGCAACCACATCGCCAGACGATAAAAATATCAAGGTAACCATATTGTAATGTTATCGCCCATCTTGGCGAACATAAACAACAACTTGGCGACTTGCCCGGGATATCAAACTAGCAGGAAAATTTATATGTTTGAAAAATATCAAATAATATTAACTATTTCTTGAAATGAAAAAATTTACAAATTGTATATAACAAACATAAATAATAGTTGGTTAACTGCGTGTCTTTTTCTGTGTATGAGATTCATAAAACATCTAGTACATCTTAGCTAAAAAAATGTATAAAATTTATTTTAATATAACAGTATTTGAATTATCACAGCACACTTTCAAAGTTATATGACCATTTTTCCTCAGTAATAATTTTTAAATATAATAAAATTACTTTTATTTTCATAAATGCCAATTAAAAATACTAGTTTTTAATAATAATTTTACCTAGAAAAGTATTTATAAATAAAGTATGGCATTCCAAAATCATCTTGGAAAACAGTCACGATGTTAAAAACTATCACATTGTGTCCTATTTTAAAAATAACTAGAGGTGGGGTAACACGGCGGACTAAACCTCCTTGTACAAATTATACAATTGTTTATACTCATTGCTCAGATTGTAAAACTATAACTTAAATATATTATATAGTTCTATTTTTTTTTTTTCAATATATTGTACGCAGGAAAAAAATAAATTTCCCAAGTCTTCAAAGTTGGCATCATTTTTGGCGACCAAATTTGGCGACTTCGAAACCAAATAAATTCATCACATCATGAAAAACTTTTTTTATATGAAGAAAGGTAATCGTTTGTAGCTAAAGACTAATAATCTTTTAAATTTTTATTCCAATATCTTCAGTATTCTATAAAAATGTTTTTCTTTGCTTTTTTCTTTTAAATATATTATTTCCGTATTCTTTATTATCAAAGAAAATTGTATTTTTAAATTCATAATGCATTGCTTTAGTGTTTTAAAGAAATATGTCTTTTTTTTTTAAGTTATTTTAAAAATTTAAGCTTCAATGTTTTGAACTTTTATTCTTATATTAATCGGGTAAGCAAAGGATTAAATCTTATTTTAGTTCCCTTAAAAATTATGCTTGGGGTGGTCTTTTTATCAATGAAAACTTTAAAAAAGTAATTTATTACTTGCGCAATAAAATTCCAATTATATTTAATAACGTTTAAATATTTAATTAAATTAGGGAATATTTGACTGGTTTACATTTCTTTTTATTCAAAATACCTTCTGCTATTTTATTTTATATATTGTGACACAAAATTTCTCAAATTGCCCTTTTTTAAATACTTGAGTCTCCCGTTGCATTACGTGTATGTAAGAGTAGACAAATTATTTTACATATTTTACTTCTTACTTTCACCCTTCTTTTTACTTATTGGTTTTATTTTTATGATACACACTTCTTAAATTTTAGTGATATAGAAGCTCCTTTTTTTATTTATCTTATGTAACTTGCGGTAGTTTTCTTAAAAATCCATGCATATTAACTATTTTTAAAGTCTTGTAGATAGATTAAAGCTATTTTAGCAAAAAATGCTACAAACCATAAGAATATTACTCATAATTATAACATTCTGAGTTTTTTTCAGACATTTTAATATCCACTGTGCATTTTTATTCCGCTTCTAAAAAATTTCTTGTCATTAAAATTATCAATAAAGCATGTATTGTACTTATTAAGGATATTAATTTTGTTACTTCTAAAAGCGTTTTCGTATTTCACCATTAATAACCTATCTTTCATTTACATTTTGAAATTAACATAATTAAAGGCAACCAGTTTGAGATAACTTTTTTGAATAAAAGTTATGCATGTTCTCTTAAATTGTTAGGTTAATTTTGAATAATTAATATGATTTAAATGTAAATTTCTGCTTTATTTTGTTATACTTCTAATTAATGAATCAGAAGTGCGTTAGGATTGCATATGAAAAGCAAAAAGTGAATAAATTACTAAGGTAACGTTACATCAGAATAACATCAATGAATTAATTTAAATTTCTGGTGATATTTGAAAGAATTCCCGGAATACCTTGAATGAAATATATTTAGATGTATCATACGCATTTATTAATTTTTGCTTGTGGGTACAAAATAGAAATCTGTTGTTAAATAAACACACCCATTTTATTTGCATTGTATTAATTCAACTCTGGTGCTCAAAATTTAAAGAATTTTCACTTTTAATTGATTATTTCCAAAAGAACTGGACTTACAATGAAATTAAGTATGTATATAGGGTAATGCAAACAAATATCATATATCAGTTATGGTACTCACATGATCGTGTGTGTGGCTCATTAGTGCAGAAGAAAGATAGTTGAAAGCTGAATTATAAAAATGAGCCAATGGCTCGCTCTTATAGTTATATGGCTCCGACAACTTGAATACCTGCCTGAAATAAAATAGTTTATGAATTCACGTGATAGTCGGCTTAATTCCTTTGGTAATAAATAATTCAAGGAAGGCAAAGGAAAATTACAATTACCCTCCCAAAAGCTCCTTAAATTTTCTGTACACATTAAAAATCTGATTTTCAATACATCACAAAGATAATTTACGATGAAGTTTTTGGAAATTTATGGGTGAAATGAGTCCTATATGAACAAGCGTTGTCATCCATAAAAGTTTTTCAGGAAATCCGTAAATTTTTAAAATGAAGTAATGCCCGACAGCACTCCTGAGAAGGCGAACTCAGGGCTCCAAGAGTTCAGCCACATACCTCGCAATAGTCGCATAGATTCTGCCAAAGACATAGATGTTCATTCTCCCATTTAATACGATGCCTGCCCAGAACATCAAACTTCCGCTACATTACTCAGATGTTGGACAATGTGTAGTAGGTCTCCAAGTCCAACTAGGTACATGGAGAGTTAATAATTATGCTTCATCAGGATTCATAAGTGAATGTAATTGTGTACTGCTGATTCCTGCTCCAATGTTTTGATGTTCTCTGCACTATGCTAAACGGGTTTTTCTGGACGCAGAAGTGAGAGAAACCCAAATAACAGATCTTATTGAAAACAGACTTCTTACAAGGAGTCTTTCAGAAACAGTTACTCTTGAAACTAAAGTTCCTGTGTTCGAAGGAAGTCCTCGAGACATCTGAAAAATTGCTGTTGTTCCAGTTATATCTCGTTGTAAAGGAGAAATATCGATCTTCATTGGTCTTCCTCTGATCATGGCTGCTCAACATTTCCTTCAATAGATTAACCACCTCAATCTACAATCTAGGCATTGATATTTACTTATTTATGTTTGCACTTAATATATTATCAATAATTTGATTTGGCGTTTTACTTAATTGTCACCTCTATGCCCCCTCCACAAAATTTAATAAAAATATTTGAAATTTCATTAGAGAAAATTTCCCAAATATTGGTCAAGTATGCTATCATTGCTTTATAATTTTGATCTAAAAATATTTTACTTTCATATTTTAAACTAAAAGTCCTTCGTGTTCTTTTTTTGTTGCATTCACCGTTTTGTAAATTGCAATGGTAAATAAGAAAATCTTTATTTTATAAAATTATCAATTAATTTTCATTCTATATTTCTCAGCTAGTTCATACACAGTGGAATTCTTCTCTTTTTTTACTTCTCTGTTTTAAGTTGACGTGGTGTGGAAGTTAAGAGAGGGGCGTCAGTTCAGGTATCGTTCACGTCATTTGACGATGGTTCAAAATTACGAGTTCCATCGCCAAAAGCTCTAGTGTAGCTGAATAGTGATACATTAATATTCACTCACTCACTCTCTGCCTTAAGCCTATATTTTGATTTAATATTTCTCAAAGGACCTACTTTTGATTTTTTTTAAAAATTCATATGAATAATTTCTATTACATTCAAAAACAACTTTCTATTGAAATTTCTTTGCGTTAAATATTTTAACATTTAATCAACATGCAATATTCCATTGATAAAGCATAAAGAAGGTATTCTTTTCGAAAATTTCAAACCATTGTTTGATTACTATGATTAATGGTTTGAGCTAACGAAGTTTTCTTTACGTTTGCATTATTTCTTTAGAAATAGTACTCAATTTTTGATGAACACCGATCATTAAATCTTTTTCCGTTATTGAAAAGTATGTATATTGTTCTGTGATAATAATTGCAGTTCAAATGGACATTAATAACGTTTCCCTCCCGAATGCTTCAATTCACAAGTGCATAACTTCGAATTCTGTTTATCTCCATTTGTTCCATTCAAGTTGATTTGTGTGTATTAGGTGCATTGTTTTGTTTGAAAGAATGTGATACATTAATTTATCATTCTTTTTTGTATGTAATGTGGTTAATTTTAGCTGTATATTAAGCATTTATTCTGAATATCTTGAAATGTCAAATGTAACAATTATTTTTAAATGGAAAAATAATTTATATCTAACGTTAGAGAGGGAAATAAAAGTTTGAAACTGAAATTTCTTGAAGGGTAATCAAAAGAAGAGATTTTTTGTTCTTTTAATAATAAAACTCTTTCATCTTGTCATTATTGCATTGCTCATAGCCATAGCATTAAGCAATAGTTTATAATCAGATCTGAAGAAAAGACCATTTGAAACATTCTTCTTTTAATGATTGAATGGTAATCATTCATTCATATTTTGAATGACCTTAGTTCGCAACAATGTAATAGACAAAAGACAAAAACATTTTACGATCATAAGTTCGTTTACCTTTCAACTTGACGCAGACTTTGGTGATTTCTTTATACTTAAAGTACCGGAAAAAAATGATTTCAAAATAAAATATAACATGCATATTCTTGAAAGTGCTACATTATTAAGCAATGAAACTTACCTTAAAATTTTTTAATATTATCTCTGAAATGAAAAATATAATGATAAGTTGATTTAAAATAATATTTAAATAGTGATTTTTAGTAAAAGATAATTACGCGCATCGAAATCGTACTGTTTATAATTTGAAAATGTCTGTCTTCTTATGATGGTTTCATATTTATTTCTTTGATTTAATCGGCAAATTACATGCATACATAAAAGTAACCATCAATATAGATCAACAATGCGAAGAGTATTTTTTTTTTTCCTTATTTCGTTGTCAATGATTATTTCTGCTCATGTAAGTCAAACTGTGTTTTTTGTTACTAACAGTAAGGAAAATTTCAAAGCTTTTATATTACTTCAGACGTTTAAAAGAACATAATTATTAAAGAATCATTGCTTTCCGTATAGGAAAATTTAAATAACTATAAGGACATTTTTCTGAATTCTGCTTCAAGACCTGATCGAAAGAATCATTTTATTTAATACAGTAATACCAGAACTTACGCGATAGGTGGGTCTAAGTGATAACCGCATAAGTCGAATTCGTGTAAATCGAGGTATAATTTCGCATATAAATAAATATAAATTAGTTTTAGTTGTCACGAAGACAAAAGAAAATATGATTTAGGGGGAATATATGTTTAGTTTAATTTTAGATAACTCAAATACACAAAATCGCAAAACCGAAGTTATTTTGATATAGAAGTTTTCACAAAATCTAACAAAGTAGTCTACCGACTCAAAGATTTTCATTTCTTCCACAAAATTTCCTCATAGCATACTAATATTTTTTTATTCCCTGTTTTGCTGAAAAAATACGCTCTTCGTTGGAATCTGTATTTTCTAAAATTTGTAACTCTTTTTCAATTAAACTGAGGACTTCTATCAAATTCCCAACCATTATTCAATCTTATTGAACTGTGTCTAAAGACTCAAGTTCTTCAATGTCTTACTCTTGCTCGTTCATTTCTATGAGTTCATCCATTTCCAGCTCCTGATTATGGGAATCCAGCAGTTCTTGAACAACATCACTATCCACTTCTAAATTTATTTGCCTTCAAATATAGATAACTTTGTCAATCACATTGCCAATTTCATCAGGCTATGGCACTGATTCCGCCTGAGTTTCAGTGATGATGGGGAAAAAAGACGAATCCCCGGGATTTGAAAATCGCGTAAGTCTAGATATTGCTGTACATATAATCTCGTAATATGATCTTGCAATATGACCTCTTATTTCTGCAGAAGGACATTTAATACTGTAAGAAAGGTAATGTTTTTCTTTATCTAATGATTTAGCCCTATCTATTAGAATTTGTATAACATGTAAAAATCAGTACGTTAGAATATATTTTATAAGTCTAAGATAATATGAATATATTTTTGGTAGATCCGTTTATCATACAATAATATTGTAATTTCCATTTTGAATGTTAGTGATCTTTTCAGGTCTATGTGAAAATCATTTCAAATTATGGTTGCAATCAAAAAGTCATCAAACAAAATTATGATTTTTTATGGCGTAATTTTAGTTGAATAAAAGAGTAAGGTAAATAAGTGTATGGTATTTATACATACTGTAATTTATTTTTAATATTATATAGAGTGAGAACCATTAACCATTATAAAAAACTTATTCAATTTTTTTTTCAAAAAAAATTTTAATATTTTTAATAATTATGTCTTTTTTCTTTATTGAAAGCCAATTTGAGATAACATGCTGAATGATAGAAAAAATAATCTTTCTGCATTTTTTTCTCTATTATAATATATGTACGAAATGACATTCAGTCAAATGATAAGTAAAAGGAATTATTTTAACAAACCAACTATTTTTCTGAAATATTTTACTTTATATTATTCATCTAAATGTATAAAAGACGAAATAAATCTATATTTTATCATAATATTAATTCTACTGGATTATTAAGTTAAACAACAAATAAATGATGTAAGATTATTACATGAACTGACACAATAACAAAAAGCTCGTGCAGTGAAACTATATAATAGTTTCAAATATCTTAAAAATAACATACTTTAAAATAGCTGGATGCAACGTGACTTCAGATTTTCTAATATTTTTCCCCTATCTAAAATTTCACTTGTGAAAAACAAGTTATAATTTAAAAACTAAAGATAACAAATAATTCAGATATTCTATTAAAAAAACACCTCTTTGTGAAAGAAAACTATTTCTGTGTAATAACTGCATTTGTGTCCCCTAGCCACAAATCACACACTGATTGAGTGTTATTGATTCTAGTCTTGTATGTAGTTTAAATCTCTCACATCTTTTTAATTCATCTAAATATTTCATTAGAGAAATCCCAAAATTTAATGCTTCGGAATTCATTTCCTTAATTTGTTTCATCCGTCTTGCAAAGATAGATTGTTTTTTAAAAATTGTTTTGCTTGACTAATTAAATTGTTCATAATGGTTTTAACAAGTGCTACCAAACCCCTAACCACCTATCCAAATGTTCCATACAAAAAAAAATAAAGATTACGTTAAATCTCATATAAGTAATGAGATTTAAAACGTAGTCTTTATTTATTTATTTTTTGAAATTTTTTCAAATGATTCTGAAAATGCTGCAATAAAGTATATCCAATTAATGCATATTGTTCTCAAGAACATGCTATCATTAACTACTTTCTAGTCTTCTAGCCATTAACTTTCTTGTACTTTCATCAACAATATCTATATAGTTTAAGCTATTTTATTTATTTCTTTATAATACTCTAATAATGAATTGCTCTTTGTGTTATTAAATTAAGGTTGACAGAATTCAGTTTAATTGCGAGTACATTAATGAAACTTAAAACTAAAGTTTCATAGAAAATCATTACGTCTCAAACTTCTTTTTCGTTTAGATAAGTTAACTGGTATTATTGTTCTGAGAACATTCAAATATTCAGTTTCAGTATTCTTATCATCTAATTAAAAACAAAAGATAATATCTTCTACAGCTTTGACACAGACAACTGACATGTTAGAAGATTAATTAATCTTTTTTGTATTTGTTATCATGCTCACCAGAAAATCTATTCAAATTATAAGGAATTAATTTTTTCCAACATCATTTGTCAGATAACTTTTTCAACAAATTGTGTCTTATCATTCCCCCCAAAAAAAAGTTAAACGTTTAATTGTTTTTTTCTCCAGTAGCATCATGCGATTTAAGTATTTAAAAGCAACCTTGTTTCCATCAATAGAATATATTTGAATAATTGTTCGTATTGTGTGGAATCTCATTTTTGAACCTGATATCATGATTAATAGCTGGGTTAGGATACTTATGTACATATACGAGTATAAATATCAGACGGTTTTTTTTATCATCAACTTGTTAGATAATATCCGTTGTGTATTATATCTGATATAATATGCATAATAAAGATATGCATTACAAATATTTTTTTGCTGTGGTTTTTGCTTTAGTACTTGGAATAACCTTGTTGGTACAAATGGTCTCTGGGGAGTAACCTTTTCTATCACACGATTTGGCAACAAATCTCATTTGAGTAATGTGATTGCTAAGTAATAATAGGATCTCGAAGGCTATTTACCTAATGGTTTTGAACTTCCTGTAGTATGCAACGAATTCTAAAATCAGAACAAAATGTAATTATTCTAGACTTTATTTCAGAAAAAGTACATCAAGATCCTTCAATTTGTTTTTTAAGATAAATAACTATTTAGATCGTGAAAGAACAGCGAGAGATCTACTGAATTCGTGACTCTTCTCAGTTAGGATTTCTACTAAAGAAGTAATAAGTTACTGCGAAAGATACTCCAAATCAAAGACTAATGTAGTTTACTATATATTTGGGATCTATGAAGAATCGATCCTTCAATAAATATTTAATCTCTTGATAGTTTATAATTTTCAGAAAACAGTTTTAAATGCCTATTTTTATTCCGAAAATTGGATAAAAATAATTGTAGTTTATAAGTTAACTAAATGGGAATCACCAAATATTTCCAATTACATTATGACAGTCTGTTACTGCCATCGGACATTCAAATACT
>BMAO01015184.1:0-23450 GCA_019973975.1 Trichonephila clavata | reverse complement strand
GGGGTAAAAGTAAATTGACACAATAAAAACGTGAGCTTCCAAAGCGACGACAGTTTCCTAAGACAAGATAAAGCTAGCTATATTAATATAATGAAAATGTCAGATTCTACCGTTTTTACTCAGAAAGGCTTTAATGATATAATTGATTCGCTATCATACAGTATTTATGTGTTTGAATTTGTTTTTAGTTATTTTTAGACAGTTTTAAATGAAAAAAAGCTTTTAATGTATCTCAGTAGTGGTATATTTTATTATTTCATCAAGATATTTTGGAAATAAAAGTAATTGAGCTTTTGAAGGCTGTATATGCCGTTAACTTTATCTAATTAAACAGGAACAAAAAATATAAATTCGTACCATCAGAAGTCATTTCAATTCTTCAAGCTCTTAAGGTTCCATGCCATACACGAGATAGTAATATACCAAAATCTAGTCTTCGCTCTTTTGGTCAATTTCATTTTTTAAGGTATTGAATTTCTTTTACGTACTTAGTTAAGATTTTACTAATTTCACCCAGTAGGAAATGTGATAAATCAGGTAAAGACTCAACAACTTTTTCTCAAAAAAATAATAAATTGCGTGGTGAATTCCAACTCTGTCATGCAGAATTCTTTTTTAATGGTAGTAAATAGCTAATTTCTGCAATTTTATTTTTAAGAAATGATTTCCTAATTTTTTTCACTTTCCATAATGAAGTCGCTTTTTTAGTATTTAATTCTTCTTTCAGCCTCAAATAATTTATTTATTTATTTTTTAATTTTTTACTGCTTTCGCTTATTTAATTTCTTTTTCTACAATTATTTTGAAATTCTTTACATTCAATTTTCCTCTTCACTTTTCTGCGCCGTTTTCACTTGGAAAATAAAGGGAATTTCTTCTTATTCCACTTTTTAAATCTATTTAAATTGTTGTAATTCTATAGTTCTCAGTTGTTTCATCACGTTTCAGTAATACTTTTTATTCTTCATATTTCGCGAGGTGCGAGCGGCCATCTTGAATAAAATCTACATTCCATCTATTGCCGGTCTGGTGCGATTTTAATCACGCCTAAGGCTATAGCAGAATACAAAAAAAATAGCGTAGATTTAGAAGAATGAAATATTTCATTTAAAAAAACGTGTGTGTACATGAAATTAACGAAAGATCTAATAACTACTATATTTAGATTACCAGAACACGGTAGTTGCGAGTAGGTAAGAAAAGCCGATTCTGCTGTAAAGGCGCAGGCGCGGAGGCGATGTGGAGTTGAGTTGTTTCCCTCCTGCTATGGTTTTGGTTTTCGAGTTGATGGGAGGGAGTTGAGTTGTTTTCACCTACTGTTGAGTTGTTTTCCTCCTGCTGCTGAGTTGAGTTGTTTTTTTAAATGTGTAAAAAAAATTTATAGGAATGTTTAAAGTGCTCATGGCGGAACCTATTGGTTAAGCCATACACTAAGCTGTGGAATGTTTTAAATCGTTTTTCTTGAATGTTTTTTATAATAATCGTTTTTTGGAAAAAAAATTAGCACTTTTCATTATTGGAACTTATAAATCATGTAACTGAAGAATTTTTGGAAAATCTTTGCTTAGATAATATTTTAAGAGAAGTAAGAGAAATGCTATATCCACCTGATTATTTTGAATATTATGAGGATCTGAATAAAATGATTTTTTAAATGTTTAATTTGAGTTAATTTTATTTACATTGTTTGTTAGTTTAATTTATGTTGAGATACTTTCTTTTTAAAAATAAGTGTGGTTATATTTAAAAAAAAAAATTATCTCAGAATGTTTAAGCGTAAATGTTATTTTAAATACATTTCATACAAAAGTAAGAAAAAAAAATACTGTATAAATATTTTGTATAAGTTTCCGACAAGATTTGGTTTTAAAAAGTTTATTTTTATAAATCTGAAAGAAAAAAAATTGTTTTTTTTTATATGGTTATATTGTTAATTTTATTCATACTACTTTCTAGTTTAATTTATTTTGAAATAGTTTCATTTTAAAAGATAAATATCAGTATACGTCTTTCAAACAAATTATCTAAGTATGTTAAGCATAACTGATATTTTAAATATATTTTGTATAAAAGTAAGGAAAAATTTATGTTTATGTGTTTAAAGCAAACTCTTTGCCTTTTCCAAAGAGTATAAATTGTATAACTATTCATTGCAATAACCATTTAGTTAAATTATTTTTTTCTTAATTGAATAGAAATAAAAAAAAAACATTTATTATACATTGCTTTAATAACAAATTGTAAATTTTAATTCGGTATAATGATTACACATACACAGTAAAGATACAAAGTAAATTGTTTATTCAGAAATCAACATCTTGTATTGCGTTTTACATTACAATCGTATATATATAATATATATATACATTACAGGAGAACAACAAATTGAAAAATTTATTTCAGTATAAGGATCACAAAAAAAGATACAAAGTAAGTTGTTTATTTACAAAAGCAGCATTCCATTTCACATTACAATATTTTATTTACATTACAAAAATCACATTATTGTGTCATCATTGGATTTTATGTCTTACTTCTTATTGAATAGGTCTAAATTCGTCAATGACCAATGTCCATGGGCAAGCGTAGTAATGCCATCATCATTAATAAACCTTTTGTCATCTTTATAGGACAGAGCAAGTTTGTTTTGCTTTATGGAGTGTATTGAATGAAATTTGGATCTATATATAAATTAAGTTCATGTCAACATATTTTAGTTTTTGATTAAACAGACAAACTTTCTAGTCCTCAAATGTTATTTGATTTCTTAAAGTTTGTTTTTTAATTCCTTTTAACCGCTTTTCCATCTTATGGTTTGTTTTGTAGGCATACATTTTCGATTTTAATCCTACATATTCTGTCATAATATTTCCTTTGTTTTCATCTTTCATTTTCCCGAAGACATTTTTGTTAACTAGAGGTAAATTAAGGTATCCGAGCACGTTGAAAATGACCAAATTCAGTCAAGACACATATTTTGGTTTTTTATTTTATTGAATATAGAGCTATCTTTTGACTTTACGAAATATACTTTATTTTGTTTCGACACTACCTAGAGGCCAAGTTACAATCAATTTTATAAAGTTAGAAAAACCGGAAGTGTGGGTTTTTGATCTACCAGAAGTGGGCATTTAAATTGTTTAACATCTATCATGGCGAGTCCGATTACTCAAAATATTACGAATGTATTTTTATAAACTTTTTTAAACCTGATATTTACGTTATTTTCTGGAGAATGTACTAAAATATTTCTTATTATATGAATATTTTTTGAGTTATTGCTTGTTATTTAAATAATGGTCTCATAAAAAAATGTAATATTTCTTATAAGGTTTACTCAATCATCTCTAAAATTTTCAATTTTAATAAAAAATTAAAATTTTAGCTCATTTTCTAGATAAATGCATCTAGTTTGTTTTTGTAAAACTTTTACTAATATATGTTTATTACTTTTTTCTTTAAATGCTTTGAAGTTTTTCAAAAATATTGCTAAAATTTAACATATAATTGTGATTTTTGCAAAATTCAGGTAATTTATATTAAATTTTGATAGTTAAATAGTAATATTTATTGGTATTGAGTCCTAAAAAGCATTTATAATGTTTTAGTATGCTATTTTGTTAAAAAGTACTCCGAACGTGTTCGGATACCTTAAAAATGTTATTTTTGTCATAGTCTGAAGTGTCATATAAGTTAAAATCGTCTTTCATGTCACTATAAAAATCATCAGTCTTTATTTCATATATAAAGGAATCGGTGTCTGTATACATGAGCATTACTTTCGAGTCGTAACGGTGCTTCATGTACTCATAGTGAAAAGAATACATTAGGACTTTTGATAAGTCTAAAATACCATTCCTACCTGTATTGGTTTCAAGAATTTGATTTGGGTTTTTTTTTAAGATGAACGGCCATTAAGTTTTCAGAAAATATTGTACGACGATTAAAATTTGGTTTCGCTATTAACTTTCGAGCTTGCTCTTCTGTTGAGCATAAACGTATATCTACTCTTTTTCTTACATTTTCCATCGTTTTCCCAAATATGCTATTATTCATTAGTTTGTAAAAATCCTTTTGAAAGTCATTTACAGCTTTAGTTCTTAATTCTGTTTTGTAATCTATGTAATTTTTAAGCCAAGGCGACTGAAAAAACTTTAAACCACGATGAATTTTTTTCAAGACTAACCCTAATTTTAAATAAAGCTTTAAATTTGAATAATGGAGAATATATTTTGTTTTTGGTTCCAAAGTAGTTAAAAGTCTAGGTTCTCTACAATAAGGTGGGGGTTTATTTTCAGGGGCAAGGGGAAAATCTGAATGTTTGTCATGCAAATCGGAAGGGTAGTCAAGATCCAATTCCAAGATGTAACCTACATCTGAGTCATCTGATAAATTGAAAATATCCTGTTCAGTTAAGTTGCCATCACTCCAAACAAAATCTTTTAAGGGTAGATATTTACTCATCGCGTAACCGTACAAATTATTTGCGTCAAGGTACATTAAATATTTTATCTCATCATCTGGATTAAAGTTAGGCATATGTTTGTTGTTAGCTATAGCATAACGATTGCAACACTGACTTATACCTCCTCTTACACCCTTTTCTATAAAAAGAAGCATGTCATAATCTGTGAACAGTTCGATAGCTACTTTAGGTTGTAATAACATAGCATCCCATGATAAAGCTGGGGTGGTAAAATACCAACAGGGGTCAAGTTTATAAGTCTGCATGCATATTTTCCGAAAGTTTTCAAAGAGATCTGTTAACAATAGGCATCTGTTTTTACATATAGATCACAGTATTCACCAAGATTATTTAAATGAAATTCATTAAATACTTTACATGCATGATTATAATCCTCCTACACTTATAGGCTCCTCATTTAGTTTATTGTAAAATTTGCTAATAGGTGGTAAACAAGAATCTACACTTTTCAAAACTATCAAAATAATCATACGGAAAAACTCCTTTTCTTAAAAGTAAATCTATTTTTTCTGAATCAAAATAATGTTTCATATATTTAAATTCATCTTTTTTTAGTGTTTTTATCAAATTTTCCAAACTAGAAGACATGAATTTGAAAGAATCTAAAAATCTTAACTGAAAATCATTTGAAATATTTTTACTGAAGGAATGCCTAAAACCAGCGCCTTAGACCACTCGGCCACGCTACCTCACTTGAAACTAACCATATTCGATATTAATTTTAAAATGTCTGATAATTTTTTTTTTATTTAAGTATGTTTTTAAAGAACTCGGCGCTTTTTTTATATATATATATAAATATGTGTTGTAACTGAATTCATATACAAACAACAGTAAATAACTAAATAATAATAATAGTCAACAAAGAAATAAAAGAAATTTTAAGACAGAAGAAATGTGGTTTTATAATATGTATTTTTTTATTTTTAATAACATATTATAGCATATTACATTTTTTTTCCTTCCTCAATGATAATGAAATTTATGTAACGAAAATAAAAGTTTAATTATAAGAAAAATAAAGTACGTATTTTGTATATAAATTTAAAGTTATGTAGACAATTTTTGCATCTAATATATATTTTTTCATCAATCTTAATGTGTTTTGAAATTTTATTTTGATATCAAGAAGTAAAAAACAAACCCGCCCGAACAGCGATTCGACCCCGGGACCATTAGGTTACCTCCCTAACGTTCTACCGACTACGCTATCCAGGCTCTAAGACTTCTTGCTTATTTACAAACAGGTAAATAAAAACGATTTTGTAAAAGTAGTTTTCGCCCCCCATCCCCCTATTTTTGTTCATGAATATAATGCGCTAAGAACCTTCAATTCAGGGAATGTATTATCATTCATGCAGTATATCACTTCTTTTTTTCTGTTAGATTTAGACTTGAAATTTGGCTTGCATGTTCAATTTACGGAGTAGAGATCCACCGAAAATTGGTTTTGCGGGAATCCACTTGGTTTTTGGGTTACGAAAGAGCAAATATCATTCTGTACTTCAATTTTAGAGATTTTTAGAAAATTCAAATTAGATGAGTTCTGCCCTTTTTTTTGCGACAGTTAAAGGTATAAGTATATTTTTCAATACAATCGAATTCTTAATGCTAGGACTTAGATATCAATAATTTATACACATATATATAAGCAGTAAAAATTTATAAAACATCATGAAATACCCAGCGAAGCGGGCGGGTAACAGCTAGTGTATATATATATATATATATACGATTGTAATGTAAAACGCAATACAAGATGTTGATTTCTGAATAAACAATTTACTTTGTATCTTTACTGTGTATGTGTAATCATTATACCGAATTAAAATTTACAATTTGTTATTAAAGCAGTGTATAATAAATGTTTTTTTTATATTTCTATTCAATTAAGAAAAAAATAATTTAACTAAATGGTTATTGCAATGAATAGTTATACAATTTATACTATTTGGAAAAGGCAAAGAGTTTGCTTTAAACACATAAACATAAATTTTTCCTTACTTTTATACAAAATATATTTAAAATATCAGTTATGCTTAACATACTTAGATAATTTGTTTGAAAGACGTATACTGATATTTATCTTTTAAAATGAAACTATTTCAACATAAATTAAACTAGAAAGCAGTATGAATAAAATTAACAATATAACCATATAAAAAAAAACATTTTTTTTCTTTCAGATTTATAAAAATAAACTTTTTAAAACCAAATCTTGTCGGAAACTTATACAAAATATTTATACAGTATTTTTTTTCTTACTTTTGTATGAAATGTATTTAAAATATCATTTACGCTTAAACATTCTGAGATAATTTTTTTTTAAATATACCCACACTTATTTTTAAAAAGAAAGTATCTCAACATAAATTAAACTAACAAACAATGTGAATAAAATTAACTCAAATTAAACATTTAAAAAATCCTTTTATTCAGATCCTCATAATATTCAAAATAATCAGGTGGATATAGCATTTCTCTTACTTCTCTTAAAATATTATCTAAGCAAAGATTTTCCAAAAATTCTTCAGTTACATGATTTATAAGTTCCAATAATGAAAAGTGCTAATTTTTTTTCCAAAAAACGATTATTATAAAAAACATTCAAGAAAACGATTTAAAACATTCCACAGCTTAGTGTATGGCTTAACCAATAGGTTCCGCCATGAGCACTTTAAACATTCCTATACAATTTTTTTACACATTTAAAAAAACAACTCAACTCAGCAGCAGGAGGAAAACAACTCAACAGCAGGTGAAAACAACTCAACTCCCCCCATCAACTCGAAAACCAAAACCATAGCAGGAGGGAAACAACTCAACTCCACATCGCCTCCGCCCCTGCGCCTTTACCGCAGAATCGGCTTTTCTTATCTACTGTTGCGTTCAAAATCGTAGCAAAAGAGTTTTACTTAAGTAGACGCCACCCTATGAATACGAATAAGTACGAATCTATATGTTGTCTTGCAGTTCCGTTTCGTTTCTTATTCCTCTCTCCATAGTCTTTAGGGTTCATACGTATTAGACCATATTTTTGGTAATAATTTACTGCGTTCACTTTCGAAGAAAATAAGTTCTCAATTTCGCAACAGAATAAGAGAAGAATAAAACTAAAGAATTAATCAATTAAAATAATATTATCTTCAATCCAGGTTATTGTGCTGGAACATATGCGAGAAAAGTACAAACTATAAAAGAAGAGCAAATTCCAAGCATGCGCTAGCAAAATTAGTGCGTTTGAATAAGCGTAGGAATGGTATTCCTTTATTGGTGGTAGATCGAGCCAATCGACGTCGTTATTCGATTCGATGTTATAATACTTTATACGTATTGTACTATCCATACATAATATGTATCTCAATCATCACCATAGATATTTATCAATTTATTAATACATTTGTTGGTTCTTTGCATCAAAATTGCAATTATTTTGAGGAAAATATTTTTTAAAAGTATTCTGTAAAAAAGTTAAATTTGGGCGTACAGTTTGCGTTAGTTTTTTTTTTCAGTACAGTACTGTGCGAATTAATTGGGACAAACACAAAAATTTTTACAAATGTTGTTTAATTTGCATAGTTCTACTTACATGCATGGTATAGCAATCTAATACAAAATGTGTCCTCCTCTAGCTTTAATGAGATCTTATACACGGTTTGGCATAGATTCCCCTAAATTAGAACACAAATTTTTCATCTCGTCATCACGAAGCCAAACTTTTATAACATTCTCAATCGTTGTTTTCTTTGTTAGGAAGTCCATTTTACTCTCACGTCACTTTACAATGGTCCACAAATTTTTAATTGGATTTACATGAGAATTACTAGGCCATTGCAGAACCGTTATTTTCTGTTTTTGAAAAAAAATCGTTGTTTTAGCTTAAAAGTATGGCATGCAGCAAGATCTTGTTGAAAGATACCAACACCACCAGCAAACGTTTACATCTCATGCACAATTTTACTTTCTATTATAGAAAGATATTGTTTAGAGTTCGTCATCACTGCTCTAGAACAAGGGTGTCAAACTCAAAGGCTGACTTGGGCCAAGTAAACAAGATTTAACTTAAGGGCAAAGAAGATCAAATTTCATAGAAATATAGGTTTATTTCGAATAATACAATATAATAAGCATATATAAAAGAACAAGAAAAATTGAATATGTACTTCCTGACACTTGACATCCCTTCTCTGCAACTATCTTCACTATTTCGTAAAAAATTTTGATATTTTATTGTATATTATTGTGTGAATTGATAAGGCCTCAAAAATGCTCGTTGTGGGCCACATGCAGCCCGCGGGCCCCGAGTTTGACACCCCTGCTCTAGAAGCTTGTAGAATGTCTGGAGAGTCTATTATATCGTACTGTGGAGCAGAGGAGAGAGTTCAGACCATTATAATCTGACAGTGACCGTGCTTTTCATTTGGTTCAATTGGGTTTCATATAATTGGATATCTCTATTTCGAGGGCTATTGGCAGAATTCTTAAGGAAACCAGACTTCCCATAGAAGTCTTACAACTATAAACCGTCTCTCCAGGACACAAACACCCCCGCATTCAGCCTTTATTGAACAAAAATTTCTTTCCCTTTTTCTTTTTACAGGTGAAATACACACAAAGGCACGTTAACATCCTAATTTACAAGCAAGTTTTAACATAGTTTCAAATTTTAAAAACGAATTTTAACATAATTTATTAAGACTGCAATTGAAAAAGTTCAAAATGCACAATTATATAAAAAATGAACAATTAAGAAAAACGTTTAGAGAAAAAAATCTGCTTATAGACAAGAAGTACAACGAACATCTCCAAACAGAAATACTGGTTCTATTGGAGCTAGACCTCATAATTCCGAATCACGTCAAAGGGGATGTTCCAGCTCCGATGTTAACCTCATGAGACCACAATTCAATATTATGAGGAGGTACATCGTCAATACCTTTGTGTAATTTCAAAGTGCGACATTAATAAGCAATTATTCATTCATTTCATAAAAACAGAAGTTTTTAAATTTTAAAAGAAGACTTCTAATTAAAAAATTAATCTTAGGAAATGCATGATAAAGTGAATAACTTGATTGACTGAGGTGATATAGCTTTCCACATTTTGTTTTATTACAGGAAACTTCCTTGTAAAACCAGAAAATAAAGCCTCCAATTCCTGCTATAGGGAAAAAATTAAATTTAGAAATAGCCTTTTTAAAAATAAACTAAAAAAAAAAAAAAATTTCCATTGAAAATGCAATTCTGTTCAAAATGGGGTTAATTATGAAACGCGAAAATTATAAATGACAATTAGCATAATTTAAAAAAAAGCATCTTCTAATTATAAGCTGATTGAATGAAGTAAGTTATCCCCTTACACATAAAAAGCAATGATGTGAATAAATGAACAAAAAATATATTGAAGGGGAACTGAGTGTATTTTATTGAGTGAATTTCGAATTAAGGTAATACAAAAAAAAGCCAAATCTCGTAGCGGGATATATTTTTGGGGCTGTATGGTAATTAATTTTCTTGCAATCGCTTCAGTTGAGTCAAATAGAATTGGATTAATTAATTATATCGACACTTCTTTCCTATACTTAGGATAAATAAAGCTTCACATCAAATTCGTAGTGTTAAAGGCACTATTTGCAAATCGCAATAAAATAAACATTACCTTCTAATATACTAAATTATAATTTCACATGAAGAACTGAAACTTTTTACTTCACTGAGTCCGTGTGCATACGTAATATAAATTACAAAAGCTTTACCAAGTTGATTAAGAAGCAAGCTTACCCTCATTTCTATAAACCAGGAGTGGCCAACTCTGGCACGGGGCTCATTTGTGACAGCGGCACGCGAAGGCTTATTGAAAAAATTGAAAAGATAATAAATACCAATTATTTACTTCTTTATTAAAATGTAGTTGTTTCATACAAAAAAATCATCAAAATATTAATTTTTAGTACACTTAATTGAATCACTATTAAAACTGTAATATAGAATTATGCGGAATTTTAAAAAGTTGGAACAAGAAGCAATTTTTCAAATTTACACGATTTGGCTTTTAGATATTGTTGTAAGTTTTGATCAACATGTTTGTGAGCACAAATTGTTTCTTTTATGGACATAATAAAATCAAAACATTGCTCAAAATTAAGTGATTCACACCTGAATTAACCTAATTTTGTTGGCATCTTCAAGAGCCAACCTGGCATCTTCAAGAGTATGCCTGGGCAAGGACAGTTTCCTGATACAGGGTAAAGATGTGCGTCAGTATCCGTAATGAATGATGGTGTCCAAAGACAGGGTAAAGGTATGCGGCTGCAATATAAACGTGAGCTTCACGAGCGAGGACAGTTTAAAAGACAGGGTAATGCTACGAGTCAGCCTCCTAAAAGAGGGCACTCTCCAAAGACAGGGTAATGCTATGAGTCAGTATTCTAAATGAGAACGGTTTCCAAAGACAGAGTAAATATATGAGTCAGCATCCTAAATGAGGACGATCTTCAAAGACATGATATAGCAATGAATCAGCATCCTAAATGAGGACGGTCTCCAAAGAAACGGTAAAGCTTTGAGTCAACATCCTAAATGAGGATGGTCTCCAAAGACGGGGTAAAAGTAAATTGACACAATAAAAACGTGAGCTTCCAAAGCGACGACAGTTTCCTAAGACAAGATAAAGCTAGCTATATTAATATAATGAAAATGTCAGATTCTACCGTTTTTACTCAGAAAGGCTTTAATGATATAATTGATTCGCTATCATACAGTATTTATGTGTTTGAATTTGTTTTTAGTTATTTTTAGACAGTTTTAAATGAAAAAAAGCTTTTAATGTATCTCAGTAGTGGTATATTTTATTATTTCATCAAGATATTTTGGAAATAAAAGTAATTGAGCTTTTGAAGGCTGTATATGCCGTTAACTTTATCTAATTAAACAGGAACAAAAAATATAAATTCGTACCATCAGAAGTCATTTCAATTCTTCAAGCTCTTAAGGTTCCATGCCATACACGAGATAGTAATATACCAAAATCTAGTCTTCGCTCTTTTGGTCAATTTCATTTTTTAAGGTATTGAATTTCTTTTTACGTACCTTAGTTAAGATTTTACTAATTTCACCCAGTAGGAAATGTGATAAATCAGGTAAAGACTCAACAACTTTTTCTCAAAAAAATAATAAATTGCGTGGTGAATTCCAACTCTGTCATGCAGAATTCTTTTTTTAATGGTAGTAAATAGCTAATTTCTGCAATTTTATTTTTAATAAATGATTTCCTAATTTTTTTCACTTTCCATAATGAAGTCGCTTTTTTAGTATTTAATTCTTCTTTCAGCCTCAAATAATTTATTTATTTATTTTTAATTTTTTACTGCTTTCGCTTATTTTAATTTCTTTTTCTACAATTATTTTGAAATTCTTTACATTCAATTTTCCTCTTCACTTTTCTGCGCCGTTTTCACTTGGAAAATAAAGGGAATTTCTTCTTATTCCACTTTTTAAATCTATTTAAATTGTTGTAATTCTATAGTTCTCAGTTGTTTCATCACGTTTCAGTAATACTTTTTATTCTTCATATTTCGCGAGGTGCGAGGCGGCCATCTTGAATAAAATCTACATTCCATCTATTGCCGGTCTGGTGCGATTTTAATCACGCCTAAGGCTATAGCAGAATACAAAAAAAATAGCGTAGATTTAGAAGAATGAAATATTTCATTTAAAAAAACGTGTGTGTACTTGAAATTAACGAAAGATCTAATAACTACTATATTTAGATTACCAGAACACGGTAGTTGCGAGTAGGTAAGAAAAGCCGATTCTGCTGTAAAGGCGCAGGCGCGGAGGCGATGTGGAGTTGAGTTGTTTCCCTCCTGCTATGGTTTTGGTTTTCGAGTTGATGGGAGGGAGTTGAGTTGGTTTCACCTACTGTTGAGTTGTTTTCCTCCTGCTGCTAAGTTGAGTTGTTTTTTAAATGTGTAAAAAAATTGTATAGGAATGTTTAAAGTGCTCATGGCGCCACCTATTGGTTAAACTATACACTAAGCTGTGGAATGTTTTAAATCGTTTTCTTGAATGTTTTTTATAATAATCTTTTTTTGGAAAAAAAATTAGCACTTTTCATTATTGGAACTTATAAATTATGTAACTGAAGAATTTTTGGAAAACCTTTGCTTAGATAATATTTTAAGAAAAGTAAGAGAAATGTTATATCCACCTGATTATTTTGAATATTATGAGGATCTGAATAAAATGATTTTTTAAATGTTTAATTTGAGTTAATTTTATTTACATTGTTTGTTAGTTTAATTTATGTTGAGATACTTTCTTTTTAAAAATAAGTGTGGTTATATTTAAAAAAAAAAATTATCTCAGAATGTTTAAGCGTAAATGTTATTTTAAATACATTTCATACAAAAGTAAGAAAAAAAAATACTGTATAAATATTTTGTATAAGTTTCCGACAAGATTTGGTTTTAAAAAGTTTATTTTTATAAATCTGAAAGAAAAAAAATGGTTTTTTTTATATGGTTATATTGTTAATTTTATTCATACTACTTTCTAGTTTAATTTATTTTGAAATAGTTTCATTTTAAAAGATAAATATCAGTATACGTCTTTCAAACAAATTATCTAAGTATGTTAAGCATAACTGATATTTTAAATATATTTTGTATAAAAGTAAGGAAAAATTTATGTTTATGTGTTTAAAGCAAACTCTTTGCCTTTTCCAAAGAGTATAAATTGTATAACTATTCATTGCAATAACCATTTAGTTAAATTATTTTTTTCTTAATTGAATAGAAATAAAAAAAAAACATTTATTATACATTGCTTTAATAACAAATTGTAAATTTTAATTCGGTATAATGATTACACATACACAGTAAAGATACAAAGTAAATTGTTTATTCAGAAATCAACATCTTGTATTGCGTTTTACATTACAATCGTATATATATATATATACATTACAGGAGAACAACAAATTGAAAAATTTATTTCAGTATAAGGATCACAAAAAAAGATACAAAGTAAGTTGTTTATTTACAAAAGCAGCATTCCATTTCACATTACAATATTTTATTTACATTACAAAAATCACATTATTGTGTCATCATTGGATTTTATGTCTTACTTCTTATTGAATAGGTCTAAATTCGTCAATGACCAATGTCCATGGGCAAGCGTAGTAATGCCATCATCATTAATAAACCTTTTGTCATCTTTATAGGACAGAGCAAGTTTGTTTTGCTTTATGGAGTGTATTGAATGAAATTTGGATCTATATATAAATTAAGTTCATGTCAACATATTTTAGTTTTTGATTAAACAGACAAACTTTCTAGTCCTCAAATGTTATTTGATTTCTTAAAGTTTGTTTTTTAATTCCTTTTAACCGCTTTTCCATCTTATGGTTTGTTTTGTAGGCATACATTTTCGATTTTAATCCTACATATTCTGTCATAATATTTCCTTTGTTTTCATCTTTCATTTTCCCGAAGACATTTTTGTTAACTAGAGGTAAATTAAGGTATCCGAACACGTTGAAAATGACCAAATTCAGTCAAGACACATATTTTGGTTTTTTATTTTATTGAATATAGAGCTATCTTTTGACTTTACGAAATATACTTTATTTTGTTTCGACACTACCTAGAGGCCAAGTTACAATCAATTTTATAAAGTTAGAAAAACCGGAAGTGTGGGTTTTTGATCTACCAGAAGTGGGCATTTAAATTGTTTAACATCTATCATGGCGAGTCCGATTACTCAAAATATTACGAATGTATTTCTATAAAACTTTTTAAACCTGATATTTACGTTATTTTCTGGAGAATGTACTAAAATATTTCTTATTATATGAATATTTTTTGAGTTATTGCTTGTTATTTAAATAATGGTCTCATAAAAAAATGTAATATTTCTTATAAGGTTTACTCAATCAGCTCTAAAATTTTCAAATTTTAATAAAAAATTAAAATTTTAGCACATTTTCTAGATAAATGCATCTAGTTTGTTTTCGTAAAACTTTTACTAATATATGTTTATTACTTTTTTCTTTAAATGCTTTGAAGTTTTTCAAAAATATTGCTAAAATTTAACTTATAATTGTGATTTTTGCAAAATTCAGGTAATTTATATTAAATTTTGATAGTTAAATAGTAATATTTATTGGTATTGAGTCCTAAAAGAGCATTTATAATGTTTTAGTATGCTATTTTGTTAAAAAGTACTCCGAACGTGTTCGGATACCTTAAAAATGTTATTTTTGTCATAGTCTGAAGTGTCATATAAGTTAAAATCGTCTTTCATGTCACTATAAAAATCATCAGTCTTTATTTCATATATAAAGGAATCGGTGTCTGTATACATGAGCATTACTTTCGAGTCGTAATAGTGCTTCATGTACTCATAGTGAAAAGAATGCATTAGGACTTTTGATAAGTCTAAAATAGCCATTCCTACCTGTATCGGTTTCAAGAATTTGATTTGGGTTTTTTTTAAGATGAACGGCCATTAAGTTTTCAGAAAATATTGTACGACGATTAAAATTTGGTTTCGCTATTAACTTTCGAGCTTGCTCTTCTGTTGAGCATAAACGTATATCTACTCTTTTTCTTACATTTTCCATCGTTTTCCCAAATATGCTATTATTCATTAGTTTGTAAAAATCCTTTTGAAAGTCATTTACAGCTTTAGTTCTTAATTCTGTATTGTAATCTATGTAATTTTTAAGCCAAGGCGACTGAAAAAACTTTAAACCACGATGAAATTTTTTCAAGACTAACCCTAATTTTAAATAAAGCTTTAAATTTGAATAATGGAGAATATATTTTGTTTTTGGTTCCAAAGTAGTTAAAAGTCTAGGTTCTCTACAATTAGGTGGGGTTTATTTTCAGGGGCAAGGGGAAAATCTGAATGTTTGTCATGCAAATCGGAAGGGTAGTCAAGATCCACTTCCAAGATGTAACCTACATCTGAGTCATCTGATAAATTGAAAATATCCTGTTCAGTTAAGTTGCCATCACTCCAAACAAAATCTTTTAAGGGTAGATATTTACTCATCGCGTAACCGTACAAATTATTTGCGTCAAGGTACATTAAATATTTTATCTCATCATCTGGATTAAAGTTAGGCATATGTTTGTTGTTAGCTATAGCATAACGATTGCAACACTGACTTATACCTCCTCTTACACCCTTTTCTATAAAAAGAAGCATGTCATAATCTGTGAACAGTTCGATAGCTACTTTAGGTTGTAATAACATAGCATCCCATGATAAAGCTGGGGTGGTAAAATACCAACAGGGGTCAAGTTTATAAGTCTGCATGCATATTTTCCGAAAGTTTTCAAAGAGATCTGTTAACAATAGGCATCTGTTTTTACATATAGATCACAGTATTCACCAAGATTATTTAAATGAAATTCATTAAATACTTTACATGCATGATTATAATCCTCCTACACTTATAGGCTCCTCATTTAGTTTATTGTAAAATTTGCTAATAGGTGGTAAACAAGAATCTTTACACTTTTCAAAACTATCAAAATAATCATACGGAAAAACTCCTTTTCTTAAAAGTAAATCTATTTTTTCTGAATCAAAATAATGTTTCATATATTTAAATTCATCTTTTTTTAGTGTTTTTATCAAATTTTCCAAACTAGAAGACATGAATTTGAAAGAATCTAAAAATCTTAACTGAAAATCATTTGAAATATTTTTACTGAAGGAATGCCTAAAACCAGCGCCTTAGACCACTCGGCCACGCTACCTCACTTGAAACTAAACATATTCGATATTAATTTTAAAATGTCTGATAATTTTTTTTTTTATTTAAGTATGTTTTTAAAGAACTCGGCGCTTTTTTTTATATATATAAATATGTGTTGTAACTGAATTCATATACAAACAACAGTAAATAAATAAATAATAATAATAGTCAACAAAGAAATAAAAGAAATTTTAAGACAGAAGAAATGTGGTTTTATAATATGTATTTTTTTATTTTTAATAACATACCTCTTATATAGCATATTACATTTTTTCCTTCCTCAATGATAATGAAATTTATGTAACGAAAATAAAAGTTTAATTATAAGAAAAATAAAGTACGTATTTTGTATATAAATTTAAAGTTATGTAGACAATTTTTGCATCTAATATATATTTTTTTCATTAATCTTAATGTGTTTTGAAATTTTATTTTGATATCAAGAAGTAAAAAACAAACCCGCCCGAACAGCGATTCGACCCCGGGACCATTAGGTTACCACCCTAACGTTCTACCGACTAAGCTATCCAGGCTCTAAGACTTCTTGCTTATTTACAAATAGGTAAATAAAACCGATTTTGTAAAAGTAGTTTTCGCCCCCATCCCCCTATTTTTGTTCGTGAATATAATGCGCTAAGAACCTTCAATTCAGGGAATGTATTATCATTCATGCAGTATATCATTGAATGCATTAATTATTATGTTATTAAGTATAATGTAAAGGTAATTAATGAGTTCATTTTTCACAGGCAATTGAATTCATGATTCTCTCTGCAACCTTCTTCTCGTGTATCTTACTTTTTAAATTAAAGCATACAACAAAAAATGTGAGTAATATGCGCTGCAATTAGAGAGATGTGTAATAAAATAACAGCCTATTTTTTTTAAAGGGACTGAACACTTTTTTTCAAAGATTTTTCGCAAACTTACTCTTATTATTCATCCCTAGTAGAAAGAATTTCTTCTTTTTGGTCCTACATGGAATGTATATGTCAATCTGTTCTTTTTGTCACTTAATTTATTAATCTGTTCTTTCTTTACTGGTCTGCACGCCATAACTGTTAATCTGTTCTTTTCTCTCCGCAGTCGGTTGATCCGTTTTTTTTTTTTTTTTTTACTATTATAACTGTTGAACTATATATTTTAAATGTGTTCACTTTTCTTCTTCATTCTGGCATTAGTGTATTAAAAACCGGCTGTATAGAAGCGCTGATGCACGTTAAACCTATCGAGGCTCAAAGTTTTCTCTTTAGAGCAATGTGGAAGTTTGGAGAGTGCGATGTCATCTCAAGTGATGTTCTCGTTATTTCTGTGACTCAAAATCCTGAGGTTTGTCAGCAGCAGCCCTTGTGTTGCCTCGAAAAGAATGACGTTAATAAACAAACAAACAATCAATTCATGTTTTCATGTTTCGAAACTAGAGATAGCGCAAATGTGTGAGTGAATATTAACGTCGCCCTGTTCAGCTATACACGAGGGCTTTTGGCGATGGACCTCGTCATTTTGAACCATGGTCAAGTGACGAGGACGACACCTGAGCTGGTACCCCTCTTGATTTCTTCAGACGTGTTAATTAAAGTTCTTATTTATTCAAATATGGCTGATGTTATCGATTCTGCTAGTTGGTCCACTGAATAAATAAGAACTTTAATTAACACGTCTGAAGAAATCAAGAGGGGTACCAGCTCAGGTGTCGTCCTCGTCACTTGACCATGGTTCAAAATGACGAGGTCCATCGCCAAAAGCCCTCGTGTATAGCTGAACAGTGCGACGTTAATATTCACTCACACATTTGCGCTATATCTAGTTTCGAAACATGAAAACATGAATTGATTGATTGTTTGTTTATTAACGTCATTCTTTTCGAGGCAACACAAGGGCTGCTGGTGACAAACCTCAGGATTTTGAGTCACAGAAATAACGAGAACATCACTTGAGATGACATCGCACTCTCCAAACTTCCACATTGCTCTAAAGAGAAAACTTTGAGCCTCGATAGGTTTAACGTGCATCAGCACTTCTATACAGCCGGTTTTTAATACACTAATGCCAGAATGAAGAAGAAAAGTGAACACATTTAAAATATATAGTTCAACAGTTATAATAGTAAAAAAAAAAAAAAATCGGATCAACCGACTGCGGAGAGAAAAGAACAGATTAACAGTTATGGCGTGCAGACAGTAAAGAAAGAACAGATTAATAAATTAAGTGACAAAAAGAACAGATTGACATATACATTCCATGTAGGACCAAAAAGAAGAAATTTTTTCTACTAGGGATGAATAATAAGAGTAAGTTTGCGAAAAATCTTTGAAAAAAAGTGTTCAGTCCCTTTAAAAAAAATAGGCTGTTATTTTATTACACATCTCTCTAATTGCAGCGCATATTACTCACATTTTTTGTTGTATGCTTTAATTTAAAAAGTAAGATACACGAGAAGAAGGTTGTAGAGAGAATCATGAATTCAAATGCCTGTGAAAAATGAATTCATTAATTACCTTTACATTAAAGCGGTACTTAATAACATAATAATTAATGCATTCAATGATATACTGCATGAATGATAATACATTCCCTGAATTGAAGGTTCTTAGCGCATTATATTCACGAACAAAAATAGGGGGGATGGGGGCGAAAACTACTTTTACAAAATCGGTTTTATTTACCTATTTGTAAATAAGCAAGAAGTCTTAGAGCCTGGATAGCTTAGTCGGTAGAACGTTAGGGTGGTAACCTAATGGTCCCGGGGTCGAATCGCTGTTCGGGCGGGTTTGTTTTTTACTTCTTGATATCAAAATAAAATTTCAAAACACATTAAGATTAATGAAAAAAATATATATTAGATGCAAAAATTGTCTACATAACTTTAAATTTATATACAAAATACGTACTTTATTTTTCTTATAATTAAACTTTTATTTTCGTTACATAAATTTCATTATCATTGAGGAAGGAAAAAAATGTAATATGCTATATAAGAGGTATGTTATTAAAAATAAAAAAATACATATTATAAAACCACATTTCTTCTGTCTTAAAATTTCTTTTATTTCTTTGTTGACTATTATTATTATTTATTTATTTACTGTTGTTTGTATATGAATTCAGTTACAACACATATTTATATATATAAAAAAAGCGCCGAGTTCTTTAAAAACATACTTAAATAAAAAAAAAATTATCAGACATTTTAAAATTAATATCGAATATGGTTAGTTTCAAGTGAGGTAGCGTGGCCGAGTGGTCTAAGGCGCTGGTTTTAGGCATTCCTTCAGTAAAAATATTTCAAATGATTTTCAGTTAAGATTTTTAGATTCTTTCAAATTCATGTCTTCTAGTTTGGAAAATTTGATAAAAACACTAAAAAAAAGATTAATTTAAATATATGAAACATTATTTTGATTCAGAAAAAATAGATTTACTTTTAAGAAAAGGAGTTTTTCCGTATGATTATTTTGATAGTTTTGAAAAGTGTAAAGATTCTTGTTTACCACCTATTAGCAAATTTTACAATAAACTAAATGAGGAGCCTATAAGTGTAGGAGGATTATAATCATGCATGTAAAGTATTTAATGAATTTCATTTAAATAATCTTGGTGAATACTGTGATCTATATGTAAAAACAGATGCCTATTGTTAAACAGATCTCTTTGAAAACTTTCGGAAAATATGCATGCAGACTTATAAACTTGACCCCTGTTGGTATTTTACCACCCCAGCTTTATCATGGGATGCTATGTTATTACAACCTAAAGTAGCTATCGAACTGTTCACAGATTATGACATGCTTCTTTTTATAGAAAAGGGTGTAAGAGGAGGTATAAGTCAGTGTTGCAATCGTTATGCTATAGCTAACAACAAACATATGCCTAACTTTAATCCAGATGATGAGATAAAATATTTAATGTACCTTGACGCAAATAATTTGTACGGTTACGCGATGAGTAAATATCTACCCTTAAAAGATTTTGTTTGGAGTGATGGCAACTTAACTGAACAGGATATTTTCAATTTATCAGATGACTCAGATGTAGGTTACATCTTAGAAGTGGATCTTGACTACCCTTCCGATTTGCATGACAAACATTCAGATTTTCCCCTTGCCCCTGAAAATAAACCCCCACCTAATTGTAGAGAACCTAGACTTTTAACTACTTTGGAACCAAAAACAAAATATATTCTCCATTATTCAAATTTAAAGCTTTATTTAAAATTAGGGTTAGTCTTGAAAAAAATTCATCGTGGTTTAAAGTTTTTTCAGTCGCCTTGGCTTAAAAATTACATAGATTACAATACAGAATTAAGAACTAAAGCTGTAAATGACTTTCAAAAGGATTTTTACAAACTAATGAATAATAGCATATTTGGGAAAACGATGGAAAATGTAAGAAAAAGAGTAGATATACGTTTATGCTCAACAGAAGAGCAAGCTCGAAAGTTAATAGCGAAACCAAATTTTAATCGTCGTACAATATTTTCTGAAAACTTAATGGCCGTTCATCTTAAAAAAAACCCAAATCAAATTCTTGAAACCAATACAGGTAGGAATGGCTATTTTAGACTTATCAAAAGTCCTAATGTATTCTTTTCACTATGAGTACATGAAGCACCGTTACGACTCGAAAGTAAGGCTCATGTATACAGACACCGATTCCTTTATATATGAAATAAAGACTGATGATTTTTATAGTGACATGAAAGACGATATTAACTTATATGACACTTCAGACTATGACAAAAATAACATTTTTAAGGTATCCGAACACGTTCGGAGTACTTTTTAACAAAATAGCATACTAAAACATTATAAATGCTCTTTTAGGACTCAATACCAATAAATATTACTATTTAACTATCAAAATTTAATATAAATTACCTGAATTTTGCAAAAATCACAATTATAAGTTAAATTTTAGCAATATTTTTGAAAAACTTCAAAGCAGTTAGAGAAAAAAGTAATAAACATATATTAGTAAAAGTTTTACGAAAACAAACTAGATGCATTTATCTAGAAAATGTGCTAAAATTTTAATTTTTTATTAAAATTTGAAAATTTTAGAGATGATTGAGTAAACCTTATAAGAAATATTACATTTTTTTATGAGACCATTATTTAAATAACAAGCAATAACTCAAAAAGTATTCATATAATAAGAAATATTTTAGTACATTCTCTAGAAAATAACGTAAATATCAGGTTTAAAAAATTTTATAGAAATACATTCGTAATATTTTGAGTTATCGGACTCGCCATGATAGATTTTGAGCAATTTAAATGCCCACTTCTGGTAGATCAAAAACCCACACTTCCGGTTTTTCTAACTTTATAAAATTGATTGTAACTTGGCCTCTAGGTAGTGTCGAAACAAAATAAAGTATATTTCGTAAAGTCAAAAGATAGCTCTATATTCAATAAAATAAAAAACAAAAATATATGTCTTGACTGAATTTGGTCATTTTCAACGTGTTCGGATACCTTAATTTACCTCTAGTTAACAAAAATGTCTTCGGGAAAATGAAAGATGAAAACAAAGGAAATATTATGACAGAATATGTAGGATTAAAATCGAAAATGTATGCCTACAAAACAAACCATAAGATTGAAAAGCGGTTAAAAGGAATTAAAAAACAAACTTTAAAAAATCAAATAACATTTGAGGACTAGAAAGTCTGTCTTTTTAATCAAAAATTAAAATATGTTGACATGAACTTAATTATAGATCCAAATTTCATTCAATACACTCCATAAAGCAAAACAAACTTGCTCTGTCCTATAAAGATGACAAAAGGTTTATTAATGATGATGGCATTACTACGCTTGCCCATGGACATTGGTCATTGATGAATTTAGACCTATTCAATGAGAAGTAAGACATAAAATCCAATGATGACACAATAATGTGATTTTTGTAATGTAAATAAAAGATTGTAATGTGAAATGGAATGCTGCTTTTGTAAATAAACAACTTACTTTGTATCTTTTTTGTAATCCTTATACTGAAATCAATTTTACAATTTGTTGTTCTCCTGTAATGTATATATATATATATATATACGATTGTAATGTAAAACGCAATACAAGATGTTGATTTCTGAATAAACAATTTACTTTGTATCTTTACTGTGTATGTGTAATCATTATACCGAATTAAAATTTACAATTTGTTATTAAAGCAATGTATAATAAATGTTTTTTTTTATTTCTATTCAATTAAGAAAAAAATAATTTAACTAAATGGTTATTGCAATGAATAGTTATACAATTTATACTCTTTGGAAAAGGCAAAGAGTTTGCTTTAAACACATAAACATAAATTTTTCCTTACTTTTATACAAAATATATTTAAAATATCAGTTATGCTTAACATACTTAGATAATTTGTTTGAAAGACGTATACTGATATTTATCTTTTAAAATGAAACTATTTCAACATAAATTAAACTAGAAAGCAGTATGAATAAAATTAACAATATAACCATATAAAAAAAACATTTTTTTTCTTTCAGATTTATAAAAATAAACTTTTTAAAACCAAATCTTGTCGGAAACTTATACAAAATATTTATACAGTATTTTTTTTCTTACTTTTGTATGAAATGTATTTAAAATATCATTTACGCTTAAACATTCTGAGATAATTTTTTTTTAAATATACCCACACTTATTTTTAAAAAGAAAGTATCTCAACATAAATTAAACTAACAAACAATGTAAATAAAATTAACTCAAATTAAACATTTAAAAAATCCTTTTATTCAGATCCTCATAATATTCAAAATAATCAGGTGGATATAACATTTCTCTTACTTCTCTTAAAATATTATCTAAGCAAAGATTTCCAAAAATTCTTCAGTTACATAATTTATAAGTTCCAATAATAAAAAGTGCTCATTTTTTTCCAAAAAAAGATTATTATAAAAAACATTCAAGAAAACGATTTAAAACATTCCACAGCTTAGTGTATAGTTAACCAATAGTGGCGCCATGAGCACTTTAAACATTCCTATACAATTTTTTTACACATTTAAAAAAAACTCAACTTAGCAGCAGGAGGAAAACCAACTCAACAGCAGGTGATAAACAACTCAACTCCCCCCATCAACTCGAAAACCAAAACCATAGCAGGGGGAAAACAACTCAACTCCACGCGCCTCGCCCCTGCGCCTTTACAGCAGAATCGGCTTTTCTTA
>BMAO01015183.1:0-23205 GCA_019973975.1 Trichonephila clavata | reverse complement strand
TTTTTAGCAGTTTTTAGTTTTAATCAATTATGTAATCATCCTCGTTATAAACAATCTTTTGCCGTTTATTATGGAAATTCTCAATGCCGGATCGAGCAAAATTATCTGTAGATGGTATTTTGGACGTCCTTCGAATTTTCAAAATTTTTTTTACCACTTAAAAAAGTTTGAGAGATCGAACAAATGAAAAGTTTTGGAACAGTATCGGGTGAGTATGGAGGGTGAGGCAATAACTCCCATCTCAATTCGTTAACTTATTCCAGGGTTCGTCTTGTGCAGTGTCGTTTTGCATTATCAAATTTCAGAATAGCGCCTTTTCTGTTGACAATATCTGAGAACTTTTCAATGAAAGATTGATTTACTCGATCATCCACTTGTACACAGTAAGGGTCTGCCTTCACAGTAAGGGTCTGCCTTCGTTGGTTAAGTCGGAGTATTTTTTTACAAAGGTTTAGAGATCTACTACAAGAGGCAAAATATGTTTTAGTATCTAAAGTTGAAGATTACGTTAATAATGACTTCTGGTTTGTGGATTTAGCTTGTAATTTATGTAACTAGCCATCTTAATGAATTAAACTTGCAAGTGCAGGGAGAAAACATACAGTAGTAGAACTGAACGTATTTGTTAATTACTTTCAAAAAACAAGTTACAGGCAATATTTCCCCAGTCGAGAATGAATTAAAAAATTTCAAACATATGTTTGACGAGTCGTTCAAAAACGGAGGTACAATTAACAAACAGAAATATTAGGATGGCAGGGGTGGAGTCGTCAATACAGTTGTTGCCATCTCCACTCTATTTTCGAGCTACCCACTTAGTCTCGGTTTTTTTTTTGTGTGTGTCACGCCTTGTATTTTTATATATAATTTTTTTAGCTTGATAATATTCATGTCATTTGAACTCAATTCTAATCACGGGAGAAAATATAATTAAATTAAAAACATTTTCTCTGAGTTACATTTGGATATGCTTTTTCACTGCTAACATTTCTCATTTTCTAAGTAATAAATTATTTTATGAATTTCAGCGATTGCGTTTTTTAAATAATTAGGCTATTTCATTAGGAATTTTAAAACTATACAATGACATGTGTTATTTGAGAATCTCTGATGTTTACACTCGACTGAGATTTAGGAATTGTTCTCTTTAAGCTGAAAATTTCCGGAAGGAAGCATAAGAATAGATAATATTTTTCAGTAAAGCTGCAAGAAAGTGCGTTATCTCAAAACTGTAGCAGAAATATCTTTACTCGCGAATTACTAAAATGCCTCCCGATATTTTGCAACGATTCTTAAAGTGCAGGTATTTTGAAGAATTGGGAAACATATAAAGATATATATTGATTTCCTGCAAAAGAGAAAAACTAAGTGTGTTCTTGAATATTCAAAAAATAGTAATCTCGTTTTTGATTTTGCTAATCATAGTTATGTCCCTATCCCCACATACTCGAAAGTTATATGATGCAAGATTGATGCGAAATATTTAAACATTTCAAATTATATTTTAAACATAAACAAAATCGTTTATTTTTTTTCTATTTCTGTTCAAGATGCTTTGTGAAATAAATTACTAGTTTTTAGAGCCTTTGATATCATTTCATTTTAGAATGTTCTGCTTCTATTACTCACATATTTTTATATAATAAGCAAAAATAATACAAAAAAGAATTGAAATTTGTGAAAATTAAAATAAAAAAATATTTTAACAATTTTCAGTACGTAAACTATCAAGATAAAGCTGAACATAAGCAATTTTTAATGAAGTTAATTATTATATATTTTCTTTGAAAATATAAATTGTTCTATTTTTCCACTTACCTTATTCTTCTTATCCAAAGTTTGAATTCTGGGCCGTGTTTTCCAATAACTCAATTCTATTTTAACCGAAATGATTACGATATCCAACTCATAAAAATGGGAGTTCATTGAAGAAATTAAATTGTTTTTAATGAAATACACTGATACATTTCAAACGGGGGTGCAGCACCTAGATTCCGAGCTCTATATACAACAGATACTAAATAAATTTATACAAAATATAAAATAACCACACAAAAAAAAAAAATGCGCTTGCAGCGCCACACTATTTGAATTACAAAAAGTTAATTCTACTTCTTCAGCGTCATTTGCGACAGTAATATTGAAACGGAACTCAAATTAATTGCTCACAATTATTTTACGTAGCTCAGTGCTTCTCAAACTTTCAATATGTTTGATGCTATTTTCAATCATCATTTTCATCGCCCTCACCCCTCCGTACAATAACAATGTAGTGGCCGCGGTAGCCAAGTGGTCTAGGCATCGGATCGTGGCTAGCATGTCATGAGTTCGATCCCAGTACCACTGAAGACCCTCCGTATAGGGGAGTGATGCACGTAAAATCTGTCGAGAGCTCAAACGTCCTCCCGTTGTTGTGGTGTGGTAGTTAGGAGAGGGGGTGCCAGCTCAGGTGTCGTCCGCGTCACTTGACGATGGTTCAAAATTACGCGGATCGTCCCCAAAAAGCCCTCGTGTAGCTGAACAGTGGGACGTTAATATTCACTCACTCACTCACAATAGCAATATATTGAATTCAATAATAATTTACTTTGATGTTAAGGGTACTATACGACTTTAATTAAAAACCATACAAATCATCAAGATAAGTATTAAATTTTGTATTTATTACTTTTAAGTAATAGATATATTTTAAGTAAATTTCTTTTTTAAATAATAGATTAAAAAAAAAGTTATTATTTTTGACTTCTTGATATACTTCCCCCAGGCGTGGAGGCCACAGTAGGGTCAAGGTATCAGATCGTGGCTGGCATGTCATAAGTTAGAGCTCAGTACCACTAAAAACCCTCCATGTAGGGGAGCGATGCACGTTAAATCTGTCGAGAGCTCGTTGATGTGGTGTTGTAATTAGGAGAGGGGGTGCCAGCTCAGGTGTCGTCCTCGTCACTTGATCATAGTTCAAAATTACGAGTTCCATCGTCAAAAGCCCTCGCCCTACCTAGCTGAACAGTGTGACGTTTATATTCACTCACTCACTCATTTACTCCCCCAGGGGTTGATCAAACTGGATCCCTGCCCGGGGCTGCATTTGGATTGAATTTGGAAAAAAAAATATTGTTACAAAAATTTAATGGTTTCTAAAATGTTATTCTGGGGGAATTTGGTATTTTATTTAACGTATCGTACTCCTTATTTTTGTATGTTTAATGTCAGTTTTTTTTTATGTTGAAACTTAAGAGTTTGAGGCAGGAATATATGTTCAATTATATGAAATTTGATAAGTTTACATATCTTTCACTAGAAACTTTCTCCAGATCCCCGAGTGGGGTCACAACGAACAATCCTTTTACCCGGTGACAGCTAGACAAAAAAGGACAGGAGTAACAAGAGTTTTTTGTAGATAGAGAGTCATAGGGGATGCTTTATTTTAGTCTTGAGTGTAGTTACTATAAGTTGAAAAAAATAAACGTTTGTGATTCCCCCCCCCCCCATCACAGTAGACTCTTTTTAGAAGAAATTGGCCTGCTGAAATGGGTGATTCCTTCTCTGACATTTTACTTGTTTGAAATAATAACAGAGGTAATGATGTCCTTAATTTCGAATTACTTTGTATATTTGACTTAAAATAATACATATATAGTACTGTCAAGTAGCCTTTTTGTTCGCAAGATTATTAAAAAAAAATTTTTTTTGCTTTGGAGAGAGAGAGAGAGGTAATATTTTCCATTTTTATCCGGAGAGGCAAAACTGCTAGAGCCGTCTTTGCTCCTACCCACGTAGGGTTATCACACCCCCAGGGGACGTGCCCCACAGTCTGAGACTCGTTGGATTAGGTCAGCGTTTTTCTCAAACTGTGGGGCGTGACGAGGGGGGCGAGAGCATATTGAAAAGTCGAAATCAAAAGATTATGTTAAAAAATATTAATTGACTGAAAGTAAACAAAATACATTCTGACATAATACAAAATAAAATACACATTTACATTAATATATCACACTTATGAATGCATCAGTGCTACATAATGTATTTTATAATTAATTTAACAATACCAAGTTAAAAACATGATTAATAATTACCAGTGCCCGTCTATGGGATTATCATATATAAAATTATACACAAAAATTAACCCTTTTCTCTTGTTGATTTGTACGGTTTATAGTTAAAAACTTAACTGCCGATAAAAAGTTACGTGATTCGCTTCCCAATGCCAACTGTTATCCACATAAGCGCGCGTATTTGATGTTATTGAAGGAGAGGGGAAGGAATAAAGAAGAGCAAATCATCTGAAATAAGTACATAATTCTTCGCCAACATTTGGCAAGGTTATTTTATTGCATTCCAAAGCCTTCGGAATAATTTTATGGATAGCAGTGCTCAGAAACGCTAGTACTTCGGAAAAACATATAGATACGTCCGGGGAAATTAACGCTTTGGCCTAGCGGGACGTTTATATATGCCGGTGGAACTTAAGATGTTAAAGTTCTATCGTAGTTTTAGCATCAAAATATAGTATTATTGAATTCAATACATTGTTATTGTATGAGGGAGCCGCTATGAAAACTATGATCGAATATTGGGTCGCGAATATCGGAACTTTGAGAAGCACTGGATTAGGTATAAATATCGTAACACATGGTGTGATATGGAAGCTTGATGTGTAGAGATTTTAATTGTATATCGAGATGGATTGGATTATGAAACAACAAATGACCATTTTGAAAGTATTCTAAATTGCTAAGTGAACATTTTCAGAATGCTTTTATCTATTAGCTCTTGAAACCAGTGTGACGATTTGGGAAAATTGATGAGTAGTGTGAGACTTAAATAATTAAATTATTGGTTTATTTCGTCTACAGTTATTAATTACAATACGTATATTTGATTACAAATTATTCAAACTATTGAGTATATACATTCCACAGAAATGTTTATGTGGAGGAGAGGCAAACACGCTTTTTTTCGAGTGTTTCAAAAGGACTGTGCCTTCACTCTCTTGGGGGGGGGGGGCGGTCGCTTCTAATACCTCGAATTACACTCAGGGTTTCGGCTCCAGCGTTGTGTTTGGAATCCAGCGTTGTGTTTCTCACATGACCATCAGTTGCCAGCACGATGCCAGATGAAAGGATCCTGCAGTATTTTAGGAGTGTACGCATGGATATGAGCGGCGTAGTGCTATTTTCAGAGTAAAGCTAATCTTACAGTTGCGAGGCGGGAAAATGTTACACTAGTTAATTTGTACAGTATCTTTAAGCCCCTATAAGATAATGAGATCACCACTAGTGCTGACAGTAAGAATATGCAGTGATGTGAGAGCTATAACAGATATAACGTACATTAGCCCCACTATTCGGTATATCTTATAATCTGTTTGTATTTGATGGATCTTTTCGAATAAAAAATACCAATACTTGTGTGTACGTAATACTAATACTTGCTTATGTATTATTCACTTGCAAAAAAAAAAAAAAAAAAAAGTGGCACACATGGGAATTTTTAAAGGGAAGGGGAGGGGGTGAGGACTGAAAGTCCACAATTCTCGTATCATTTCCCAATACGCCAGCAAACATATTCTTTTACTTTTGTCGATTATCGGGAACAAAAATCAGTAAAATATAAATTATTGAATAAAAAATTAGCATAAATTAATTAAATAAATTATCAATAGCGAATACTTACTTAAATTTAACGTATTATAAACATAGGATTAACACCAATAAAAAATATAGGGTGATTGGCCGTGGATGTCTCCTCCCTTGTATGTGCCGTTGTTTACTCGATGTACGTAGACCAGGAGATTCACCAAGGTACAACACAATATTTTATTTTGATCTTTTTTCTGCATTACTAAGTTGATGTACGTTAAATATCTTACGGTCCAACGTCCTCACAGTGGCATAATGCGGGAGGGCGAAGAATGGGGTGCCAGCTCAAATACTGTTTTCGTCCCTTGACAGTGGTTTAAAATCTATTGCAAAGAGCAATAGCCCTTGTATTGCTTTTGAGGGCGACTTTAAAAAATAATAAATCGGTATCATTAAGGAAACTTTTGTTTAATTTTTGTTATGAAATTTAATTCGGCAACTCCATGAAATACCACGCAATATATTTTAAAATTACAATTTAAATTTAATTGTAAATGTAATGCAAAATTGTATGTCTTTTAATACTAATTTTTCTAAAGCCAATTATTACAATAGATACATTTTTTTATGGATTTATTAAACTATTTATTCCCCCCCCCCAAGTCAGATTGTAAAATTTACAAAAAGTTCCAGTTGAATAAAGTTAAACCTTCATGTGTAATTTGTAAAAAATACTGCTAGTATAAAAAATAGGCATTTTTCAGTTTCGCCGTCACAAATCTCTCCAAGTGGGAAATTATTGGTGACAACGCACATTTAAAAAAATTTTTTTTTAATAGGCTGCCTATTGGTGTTTTACCATTGCAGATCTAATACATTTCCAGAATTTGGTATCTCTTTTTAATGCGGCACCACAAAGGCGGATACCAATCACCGCAGGTAATTTTGACGCCCAGATTCCTCTCCAAACGGAGGCACCTTAGCTCAGACAATGCGAACTTTTACTAGGAGTTAATTTTGCCGAGAGCACCCAAGCCAAACAGACACTCTAGGGATTTTTTGCGTGCCGTATAATCATACGATATGGCCACTGTCGATTTTCTCCAACATGAAAATCTACCGACTTGGGCCGGGGTCGAACCCGCAACCTTAGGTGCAGAAGGCCAGCGACAAACCAACCACGAGACCCAGACGCATAACACACAATATACGAATAAAAAAAATTAATAAATATTAATTTTCATTGGTTTTTCACCCAGATTTAAAAAATTATGAAAAATGTGTTATTGATGAGGTAAGACGAAGAGTCTTGTTTTGTAAATGTGGTGGTAAAAGGTTAGCAGCGGAAATATTCCTTTTGGCGTCGGTTGTATAATTTTAAAAAGTTACTTTTGACTTAACTATCTTAAAATAAATTAAATTCTTTTTTTAAAAAAAAATATTTTACATCCAACATCACAAAGAGAAAAAAAATCGAAAAACATATTTTGCTTTGTCATTTTCTGAAAGTTTAAAATCGAAGAAGTGACATATAGGAAATAAATCACATAGAATTAGAGGACTTTACAGTTCGCTTTTTTAAAAATTTGAAAAATATCTTGAGAGCGACCTCCTTGGAGAAATTTACTTTCGATATTAAAAGGGAAACGCGAAAAGTTTTAAAAGTGCAATTGCGGAGAGTCCTTGCATTTGATTAAAATCCAAAAAGTAAAATAAATATGTTGCTTTATCTTCAAAATTCATCCGGTTCCCGTAAAACGAAAATCGAATAATTTCGATTCCAATTTCGTAAAAGGTACTTCCTTAAAACATAAGAGAAACCAGAAGTCCAATTCGTGCTGCCATCTAGTAAATTATCAAGTAAAGAATTGTTCAATTCAAATAAATTAATAAGTAGTTTCAGATTGTGTAAATATATCTTCAAATAAAAACCACCAAGCAAAAACGTCTTTTTTTAAAGAATAAAGGAAGAAAAATAACTAAATATATTTAAAATATAGTTAATCAAAATTTTTAAGGGTTTAATACACTGCCGTAAAATTTTTTAAGTACAACTTGTTTTTTTATGTATCTAATTTGAAAAGGAATGAATATATAAACCAATTTAAAGGAGATATGAACTAAACAGTTTTCTATAGAATACGACACAGAAATTTACATAAAAATGACGCAAGCTTAATTTAGGGCAAACAAAAAAGCATTCTTAGTAGAAAAGTCAATTCACGGAGAAAACAATATTTCATAGTTCTATGTGGAACGTTGAGAGGCAACGTTACAGAAATGGGTTCTAATAAAGAATGTACGTTCTCCCTCTTCTCCAAATGGCAATGCATTGATGAAATTGAATTTCCGTGTTGTCAATTAAGTTGTCTGACACCGAAATGGGAGGCGAAGACCTTTACATGTTCCCTTTTGTTCCTGTTTATGGAACGATCTCGAAGGAGTACTTAATACAGCAACGTATCTAACAAGGTGGCCCTAAATGTGCTATGTTGGATTCAGGTCTGGTGTTTGAGTTAGCCATTCTATTCTCTCCAAGCTCTTCTTCAACATATTAAGTCTTAATGAGCATAGGTTTGTGAAGTCGAGCTTTATCATACATCAGACTGAATTTATAACTAATTGTAGTGACATGTGCGTAGACTCTGCAACAAGCCTGATTTCATCACCTCTGTAATTATGTCTTCAACATTGATACGATGACTTCAGTAATCCAGCGGTTATTGTCACGAACTCGAGGCCGGCGTGTCATGAATTCGAATCTTGATGCCACTGAAGACCCTCCGTGTAAAAGGGCTGATACACGTGGAATTTGTCGAGATTCCCTTCCTTTGGCAGAGTGTGGAAGTTTGGAGAAAGAATGCCAGCTCAGGTGTCAATTTCGTCGCTTGAGCTAGGTTCAAATTACCAGGTCTGTCTCCTATAGACCTACCGTTGCTTTATGGTGGGGCGTTAAAAAAACACACTCACTTTGTGACGGATCTATCCGCGATTATACTAATACCTTGGGGATTCTTCTGGGCAAAAATATTTTATCTCAACCAACTTTCGTCGAGTAAGAAAGCGTGATTATGTAAATGAAGTATAGTATATAAATTCTGTTTTCGCGAGTCTGAGGGTTGGAAAGTTGGAGTTAGCAAAGAGTTTGCGAGTTAGTTTGTTAGTTGAAGATTGAAGGATCGTGGAATTACTAAGAGGACTTGGAGTTGTCCAGGAAAAAGGATTACGGAGAGTGGATCCGACAATATTGATCAAATCTCTATAAAGATCTCCCGCAAGATTCAAGTGTAGGATCCGCTTCATAAAAGTACAGGTATCGTGAGCTTGTTTAATTAGAAGTTAACTGCGTCACACACTAATAAGCTTATATTGGGCGTACACTCGCAAATGCCCGTACAACGCCGGGCCATGCAGCTAGTAAGCTTATATTGGGCGTATTTAAGCTATCGATAATTTATTTGAGGGTCCGTAGTAGTATCCCCGTGTTATTGAATCTCACCTCCGCGCTCTACTATTTGATTATTTACCTTAATTAGATTGTTATTGTGTCTAATTGATATTTTGGTAACAATAAATTAATTAAGGTATCCGACTGGTTTAAAATATCATTTTCCTAAAAAAAATCGAAATTTATTTTTTAATCTATTTTTGTGTAGCCTGTTTAATAAGCTTTCTAAACATATCTTACTTTAAGCTTATATTGGGCTTATTTAAGCTATCGATAATTTATTTGAGGGTCCGTAGTAGTATCCCCGTGTTATTGAATCTCACCTCCACGCTCTACTATTTGATTATTAACCTTAATTAGATTGTTATTGTGTCTGATTGATATTTTGGTAACAATAAATTAATTAAATTGAAATCATGTCTGTTGATTATTCAGTTTCTCCCATACACCTAGCCGGGTCTGCGGGTAGACAAGAGGTTTCAGATGGAAGCAGGAACCATCCGGCATTGCAACTTATTCAAAATTATTGCTAATGTGCTGTTTTCTACAGATGAGTCATCACTCAGTGCAAAAGTCCATTGCTGTCTGGTACAAGTAACGTATTCCCTTTCTCAGCGTAATTGGACATACTTCTGTTGTCGGTTCGGGAGAACATACGGGAGATTTTGACATCTCCCTTGTGAAGATGTCTTCGCACCGTAGTAGTTTAGACTCTTTTTCTTTTTGCTACAAAATGATCTGCAGCAAGCTGAAGTACAATAGAATTCTTTCGGGCCAAAAGAATTAGAAAACAATATCTTGCTCTAGTTGTAACTATTAAAAGGCCTGGTAATTGGCTTCAAGACACAGAATCTGAAACTTTGATTGATTCTTCAATCGTTGGATCACATTGCGTGACACATTGAGACGCCTTAGAAGCATTAACTCTTGACAACCTCATTTCCATCCACAGGACCGTCCTTCACCGAAATCGGGTAAACGACTTTTGCTAGACACTGCGGGACTCTCCTGGATAGTTTCAACTGCTGAAGACCAGCAATCACGCACACTTGAAGTTTCAAAAATTTGATTTTTGCACATTTTCTCTTCATGTCTATAGAAACATTCTTAGATTTAAAATAATGTCTTAAAAAGTAAAGACTGTCGATTTTTGCATAATATTTTTAAATGCTTTACTACTATTTTTACAAACTATGAGTTTTATTTTTTTCTGCATTTCTTTTTGCATATAACTTCGAAAACTATGCTATACTTTAACTTTTGGAAGCCAGTGTGTTTCTGTCATTTTTAAGATAAATTTTCCTTAAAAATTAAACTGTTTTTTTTGTTTTTTTGTTTTTCACTTTACCCATTCTTTTTAGTTTCTATTTGGCGCACTCTACAAAGCTGATTTAAAAAAAAAAAAGTAAAAATATAATACATATTTCTAAGGTGATATAAAGCTTGTACAATGCTACATAGCCCATTGCTATAATTTACAGTTGCAAATGGATGATTGATTGTTTATTAAGGTCAACTTTTGAAGGTTCAAGTGGGCAATTGGCGATAGAAATTGTAATTTTAAACTAAGGTCTACAGAACGATATTTAGGCTGGAATTCCACTCTCAGTTCAAAACCAATCCATTATAAATTGAGTTATGCTTTAATTACGACTGATATTTTTATTGCTGTCCTGAATCATTCTAATAAAGGCAGAAACAAAACTAAGATATGATTGCTAATAAAAATAATTTTTTCTTCGTTCTTGACAGTGTTCCCATTTTAGTAGGTATTAACTGGAAAGAAAATAGCATTATAACAATAGCATTATCACATCGATGTAAAAACTACTTTATTAGCAGTTTTATTATCACATAAAATACTTATCAGATAAAAATGCTTCCTTCTCTGAAGTTCATACACCAGCAAATGCTTTACGCTGTATTAAAGGTACATATTTTAGCCAGGAGCATGTTACGTATAACCGTAGTAAAGTATTTTTCATGGGTAATAAATGGCACTGAGGGTTGCATTTGATGGGAAAATAAAAATGTAGAACTTAACTACTAGCATGGAATATAGCTCGTTTCAGCAACCAAAATTTTCATTTATTGGGAAAATATTTTATTCATTTCACAGGTTTATTTACTGTAAAAATTCAATACGATATTTGATAAAAAAGACTTAATTATTTGTTTAAAAGGAATGGTAAATTCGGAAATGCATACTTTTTCATTTGAAAATTATATTAGCATCTTGTTTATTTCCTTATTAATACGAAACCACATAAAAACATACTGTTTTAAAATAGATTTGTTAATGCGATATTTAACTGGTAAGGAAAACAGTTTTGGAAAAGTACTTGATTAAAAAATAAACATAAATATAAACAGATTTTTCTGTGCTAGATTTTCTAAATTTTACTTCTAAAGTGGCTGTGGTAGCCTACAGTCATTGTCACGAAATTATGGCCAACGTATAATGAGTTCGAGCCCAGGTGCCACTACAAAACCACCCTATATAGTATCTGATGGACGTTAAATTTGTTGTAACTCATTCCGTTGTGTGGTGTTGTAGTTTGAAGAGGAGGGATGCCAGCTTAGGTGTCGTTCTCGTCACATAACCAGGGTTCCAAATTACGAGGTCTGTCGCCTATAGCCCTCGTGTTGTTTTATAGTGCGAAGTTTATATATATATATATATATATATATAATAAGTACTAACTATTATTTATATAAGACTAAATTCATCTTTAAAACTAAGTGACTTTAATTAATCTGGTTCTTTTCCTAAGATACACTTATTTGTGAAGCGATACTATAAGTAATTTTTGTATTTAAAGAACTATTTTGAGTTATATTGTTTAACACATGTATATTTTGAATAAAAATAAACAAAACATTACAATATCACACAACTTAAGAATAGGGCGTAGTTGTCTAAAAGAAAGAGAGATAAACACATTCAGGAATAACTTTAAAAAAAAAACAGCATTAGATAATATAGTCGATTCTCGCTAATTCAAACCTTTGATAATACGAACCTCTCGCTAATTCGAAGTATATGCTCAGTCCCTAGAAAAACTTTTGATATTTCGAACTAAAACAATACGTTTGGGTACACTCAATAATTCGAAGTAATATCTGTGACCGCCAGAATACAACACGTGATAATTCGAAGTGATCTAATAAAACTCTCGACTATTCAAACACTCACTATTATGTACAGTCCTTAGCAAACAGGTCGGAGCTTACATGTTTTGTGTTGTTCCTGCTTGTCTCCCCTGTAATGTAGTGCTTTTGATGACCATTGGAGTGGACTCCGAAAACTCTGACAGAAGCTAAAGCGTCACTAAACAAACTATGGAACTTTTCCCTTCAAAATCATTTTGATGTGGACAATTTTCAAGCTCCAGGACGTCATTCAAGCTTCATATTTTGAAAAAGTTAGATTGAATGCTATAAAACAAAAAAAGATAGCAGATTTTTCGTCAAAAATCTGTTATATTCTGTAGTATTCTTTTAATACGTAAATAAATTCTTTTAATATAGGAGTTTTAATTTCTGTGTTTAATATTTATTCTGTACAATATGTACTTTTTAAAAATACTTTAAAATAATTTTATACGTATGCACAATTGTTGTTTTATTACATAGTTTCAAATTTAAATGTGTTAGAAAAAAAAATTCTCTTCGTGTGTTTAGGAGTTTTTTCCTACCCTCTTGATAATTCGAAGTTTTTCATTTGTCCCTTCAACTTGGAATTATTGAGAGTCGACTGTATATGTATTTATTTGTTAATCGGCAATGATGCTGTACAATTTTATGAATGAATTTCATTGCTCTGAAGTAATAATAATAATAAAAGATGTTAGAAACACACGAAATATGAAAACTCCATCTATTTTTTGTGTTACAATTCCTTTTCAAGAATAGATGATATTAGGTCACTGATCCTTGCTGAATAAAACCGAAAAGTGTGCCAAAATGTCATCAGCTTTTGTATTTTGATACTCAGGTATCAAATTTCAATCATCGGATTAGTTTTATCAAGCTCTATAAACTTTGAAAAGAAAAGGGTTGGAGTAAATAAATAAATCTTGGATGTAAAGTTGGGTATCATGTGAAAGCAGAATAATACAGTAGAGGCAGAGGAAAAGAAAAAAAAAATTCATCTTGCCGTTTGATATTAAGGGGGTCACTTCACGCAGCCTTTTCCCTATCTCCGTAATGTTAAAAATGACCAAATTTAAGGAACATTTTTGAAAAATTGACAAGTTGTACAGTCATGAATTTTTTTGTGTAGATTTATTGTATGGTTTTTATTATTTTAATGAGAGCATTTTTCAAAATTTTGATTAGTTTTTTTTAAAAAAATTCATATGTGGAGTAACACGTCAAAATTATTAAAATGATAAAAATTCTTGTACATTTTAATCCATAAAATTTTTTTGAATAATTTTTTTGACAAAATCTCTCATTAAAATATTTATTTGTATAGTGTTAACATATGTGCAAAGTTTCAAAGCTATAAATTAAGTAGATTTTTCAAAAATGTTCCTTTTGTGTTGAAATTTACACTTTTGAGAAATAGTGATTTAAAGTAAAAATTTACTATTAACTAATACGTACCAGAACCACAACTTGGATTTCTGGTATCATATGCAAGATCATCTTCTTGTCTACATTTTAATTGTTTGTTTTTAGTTCTAGCTTCTTTGGTTCATTGTAAAACTGCCTATTTCGATTTCTTAATATGCGCATGATCTACTTTTTCCAACGCTCGACATTTGTAAAATCCAGGGTTTGAATGTTTAAGACATCTAAAACTTTTAATTTGGTAATGAAACCTTGATTATATAAAAATGTAGCTTCAAATACTATAGTTTTTAAAGTTCCTAATTGTATAAATAAAGTTTTTGGAACTATAAATCAAATACAATTTAAGGTTTCATTGAAATTTTAAGTTTTACCGTTAAAGCACGTAAAAAAGAGTTCGCGACTAGAGAAATCTCTAAATACTTTTTTAATGCAATTGCTAATTGCAATAGGTGAGTTGTGTTAAGTATATATGTGTCACCTTTCAGTATGAACCTATTATATTCACACCACGAATCACCTCCCATGGGGCATAAGCCGTGTCGTATTTTCAAATCTGTGGAGAGTTTATGAAAAAAATATAGCCCAAATAGTTTGCATCATGACTGACAAGTTTTCTGAGTTGCTTCAAATAGCCACACGAAACATAGTATCTTTACAATTTGTCTATTACTGCATCTGTTAATCTATAACGACCTCCTAGAGATTTTTTGTCCACAAGATTTTTGCCTTTAAATTTTGATTTTAATGCCCTGTCATGTCTCCATCCTTTTCTCAACATGACCAACACATTTTAATGTTTTAATGTTGACATCTTTCTAAGGTTAAGATTCTAAAACTGCTTTGTATGCTTTAAAGTCCTCATCACCCAAATATTTTGTCGCAATTAGTAAATCGTAATTTGTGTCGTGCCTCTGAGCAATGGAAAATACAAAGTGCACCTTCAACTTTCATCCCCCTACTACTTCCGAAGTAATCTGCCGAACACTCAATGTTATGTACATTGTCGTTAAAATTACTTGAGTATTTCCTCTATAGTTTTTCGGCATCAACAACTTTCCCAGTGTTCACACTAACTGCTGTAATACCATTCAGAGAAACATGACCCCTTTTTTGCCAAATGCCATAGACAAACACCGGTACAATAGGACTTGCATTATTAAATGATATCATTTCGACAGCAGTTATATATATAATACCATAGACTGGCTACTTTCTGTGTCGTGTTATTTAATGCCATGCATGAACTCGTAAAACCACTTTGGTGGACGTGACAATTCATAACTAAACAAAATATTTTCGCAGTTGCTTCTCTTTTCCAATAAAAATAATAGCATATAATAGTACCCAGTGTTTACTTCATATAATTTTGTATCTTTTTAAAAGCTTTTATTTAACTTACAATGTATGTATGTATGTATGTATGTATGTAATTTGTTCGGGTGGAATCTTGCAACTCAAATTTTGAAGCTGATATCTTCCTCCCATTGAGCTGAAATTTTGTATACACGTTTAGTTTGGATGACAATGCATGTTTTGACCATTTATATTCCGATATTGCAATTAATTAAAAAGATATTAATTAAAAACGTTTAACTAGTTTTGGGCGCCAACTTGGATATATTTGCATTGTTGTAATAATTTTATTGTTACAACAATGACAAAAGTTGGCGTCGAAAATCGGTTTTCAGCCAAACTGGAATTTCATGACGTTGCGCTATTGACAGTATTAATTAAATTTGTCTAAAAAATAATTACATTTCTACAACGTAAAAATAATGTAATTTCTACAACGTATGTAATTTTTTTACAAATTTCTATCTATTTTCTTGGATTTAAATTCAAAACAAAAAAGTAGAGCTATTTTTCAAGTAGATTGGTACATTGTATACCTTTCTCAACACTGCCAAGTTAAACTGAGATGGAGTATTGAAGAAATTCTTTAAATAATTTATCTAACTTTAATCTATGAAACTCAGACAAAAACTAATTACAGAATCGGAAAGATCATTTTTTTATGTATCTTACCCATCAAAAGGAATCCGCTAGGAAAACAATAAGAGAAAAATATTATCTAGAAATGCAATATATTTTCGATTAAAAAAAATAATTTTATAATAAAATAAAGGAATTTTTTAAAGAAATTTTCTAATTTTAAGCCTACAAGTAATTTAAATACACCTCATTTTATCACCAGTAATCTAAACACACACTACGACATGTGTCCTTAAATTTAATTACAAATAGAATCTGTTAATTGTATTTGAATTTAATTATTGATTTTTTCAAAATCAGGTTTCTAAAGATGATCTGAGCAATTTAAAAAAAATAGATTCTTACGTAGAAGATATTCAATGTGCAGCAAAAAATTATCATTATTTGATAAAACTTTCTTTTTTGATTACAAAATGCGTTTTGAGTCTTAAGCATTTTATTGATTAATACAAATATTTAAATGCCTTTTGAAGTTTTTTAATAAACAACTAAAATTTTCTTCTAATATGTTAGAGAAATATATCCCTTATCTTCAAAATATTTCAAATAAATAATATATTCTTTAAGTTTTTCAAAAATAGTCAAAATTTTAATTAAACATTTAATAACTTTGTCATTTATGAAGATAATCTCACTAAACCTTTTTTTTTTTCGTGTGTAGAACAATGTTACCCAAAATCTGCACGAAGATTGAAAAAATTGCTTAAAAATTACGGATTTAAAAAAATTGTGTTTTTAGTCTAATACCATTTTGCGAGAATTAATTCAGCTAAACCAGGGATGGCGAACCAGCGTTCAATGAGTTGAACAGGCTGAGAAACCCCTGTCCAGAGATAACTAAAAAGTAAAAATAAATTAAATGTAAAAAAACTTTTTTAAGAACAAGCTTTTATTTAAACGCGCTAAAAAGAATAAAATAAACTTTTCCTTTAAAACTTTTTTTACTATCAACTTATAACGTCATTACACAATTTATATGATATAAAAGCTTGTCGCGAGATATACCTGTGTAGATAAACAAGTAAAATAAATAACTTGACCTGATTGATTTTGGTTTTTAAAAATTCAAACTAGCCCCATTGCAAATTGCCCACAATGCAGCCCCATTGGAAAAAAAGATATTGAATGCTATAGGGGATCTCAATGACCTCCAACCACTATGATCAGTTGATATGACAGATATGTTGTTCAGGTAGGTCTTGCAGGATCATACAGCTACATCATGCAACTTAAGTCAGGAATTAGACTTGTTTACTGCCCAACAAGTACCCACACAAACAGTGCGACAACCCCTGAAGCAACGCTGTCTACAAAGTGACCATTAGCGCAACTTCCCTTGGCACTGCAATAAAGAAACACGCAGTGACAGTGGTGCGACCAACGATAAAACTGGATACAGGGGTGGCCCCACATCGTTTTTGCAGACGAGTCCCAGCTTTGTGCGCAGTATCATGTTGGATATATCCGTGTCCGGAGGCATTGAGCAGAACCGACACTGCCTTCTTGCGTTTGATATCATCAAACTGGTCCCGGCCCCTATATGATAGCATGGACAGCCATTGGGTACACACACACGACATGGAGTCTTCATGTTGCCATCGTCGTTAATCTGAGGTCAGCACAACATTTCTCAGATCTTAAAACCGGTGACTGTGTCCAACTTTCCATGCCTCAGAGATGCTGTCAATCAACAAAATAATGCAAAACCGCATGTTGCCCATTGTATCTTAACCTACCTCGATATAGAGAGTGTTCGGTCGTTGCATTTTTCAGTCTGTTTTCCAGATCTATCGTCCATTTAAAGCATCTGGTCATGGGTTGCTGAAATATTGAGACACCAACGCTCTCTAGCCTCTTGGATAGAAAAATCATGACATAAATTTTAAGTAGCACCAAATGCCTTTCCCATGTCATCCAAACCCAGTTCGACTCGATGTTTAACCGAGTTAGAGCCGTTTATAAACTTCCAGAAGTGGTAGCTGTATGTAGTAATTTTGGACCCTGTATACCCCAAACTGCCAACAAATTTAGACATATTTCCTTCGTTTTGTGCTATATATGTACAATAAACAAAATTTTGTTATTTTCTTTCCTTCCTGATGTTGCAGTTTTAATGGATATCAGAGTATATATACTATGCTTGTCCGAAAGTACCGTTTTGGAAAGTCTCTCATAAAAAGAATTTTTTTTTTTTTTCAAAATAAAATTTATTTTACATGATAGAGCATACCGTAAACTATTTTTCGATATAGTTACCAGAAATTTGTCATATCGGAAAGCCAACTTGTCTAAGCCTTGTTCAAGAGAGATGACGTCAATAAAGAGAATTGAAATTGGTAGAAACTCATCACAAAGCAGTCTTATTGTGCGTTATTGAATGGTCGAACATACGTTCTCGCCAATTTATCACTCATTACATTTTTCCGTATAAATCTCTATAAGTTGACGATGAATTTCAACTGGTTCACAACGGGTTACACAACATACTTCACTGTCGCTGGAATCGGCATTTCTTTTTATTATTTTGAACTCCCACTACCAAGTGTAAAAACAACACAGTCTGACTACATGGCGTCACTGGACTACCAGTCAGAGACAAGAGTGCGCAAGCGTTGAATTTCGATACTACCACTGAGTTCCCGGTAGAACGAAACAGTACTTAATTTCCGGACTTGTCACGTATACATGATGTTAAAACAAATAGGATTTCGATTATTTTTTATTTATTTCTATGTAATGTAAAGGAAAGTGTGCCAGTTCCCGTTTCAACGTTTTCATTTTTGAAAAATTTTTAAGCCTTGAATACATTTACGTTTATTATTTTAATCCATTCCATACAGTATCTAAAAATATTTAACATGTTAACAAAAATAAGATTCTTAAAAAAATTGAAGTATCTTTTTTTTCTTTAAGAAATAGGGGAAATCATTTCACTCAAATCGAAAATCCGAAGATTTTATTCAACTCGACTATCGACCTTTCGCTTGTTGTCACATTTCGGCCGAATCTCCTCAGGCTCATTTCCATTTCAAGATCAATGCTTGAAGAAGAAACGCAAAGGACGTTATCCAATACTTCAAGTACTGCTAGTGAGAGTACACAAGAAATGGGAAACTTGTTTCTGAGATATTCAGCTTTCATTTTGTTGTTTTCCAGAATCCATTTTTGTTCTTTATCTAGAGTAAAATATGTAACACACATGATTCGCCTCCAATATTTTTTTTTTTCATTTTATGAATTAATTTTTTAGAGATTTAAAATTTCAAAATGATTTTGACTTGTAAAACTTCAGAAGTATTTTTCGAAATGGGTAACTTATACACATACACTTGCATAAAAAACATAGTTATCTCCCTCTCTCTTGTTAAAATTTTATTTGAATTTGTGAAACTCTAAAAGCCGCATATTTCAAATGATGAGAAAGTTTGGAATCTAGAAGAATCAGATGACAAAGACGAATGACAGGTGTCTCATTTGATTGTGGCATTTACAACAGAACAAACGAAAACTGTCCAGTTGAGGCCAGTTTAGGGTAGTGCTTCTCAAACTTTCAAAATTTGCGACCCAATATTCAATTATATATTTGTAATCCTTCCTAACCTCAAAGGATTTTTTCCCTTCATTTCTTTGTAATGTGTGATTAATACTTACCTCCGTGAGCCTCGTGTGATACTTTGTGGTGTGTGGGGATTTTATAATTGTTTTCAATAAAAAATTAAATATATTCAGTCATAATTTCATCGCCCCCCACCATACTAATAACAATGTGTTTAATTCAATAATACTATACTTTGACGCTAAAGCTACAATACGACTGTAACCTCTTAAGTGCCACAGACGTATATATACCTATCACTCCACCGGTGCGTTTGATGGCCCAGACGTATGTGTATACGTCTTTCCGAAGTACGTTCATTTCTGAGCACTGCTATCCATAAAATTATTCCGAAGGCTTTAAAAAACAATCAAAGGACCTTTGACAAAGTTTGCGATGGATTTACTTATATCAGAGGATATCCTCCGTTTATTCCTTTTCTCCTCTCACCCAATAATACATCATATACGTGCGTTTACGTGGAAAACAGAAGCATTGGGGAGCGAATCGCGTAACATTTAATCGTCAGTGAAGGGATTATTTATGTGGTTGTTGTCATGTGTTTCAATCTGGGATACATATGAAAGACGAGAGATAGAAGAACAGAAACATACAATACACAAACACAGAATAATACAGACTTTTATTATACAAACAATGATCCCAGCATAGAACAGAAGGGGTGCGCTGCTTTCATTTTGAGACGGGAATCCATTTCAGGCGAAAGCCCGACTTCTTTTCCCGAAGATACATTCATGCCTTATTCGGGATTCGAAACCAAGTCCACTCGATTACAAGCCGTGCGTCTTAACAGCCATACAGGTTGGGGTGGCTGGATTATTTATAAATTGTACAAATTATCAAAATAAGTGTCAAATTTTGTATATAATTTTATGTGTGACAAGGCCATTTCGTAATTATTAATATTGTTCTTACACATTAGTATTGTTAAAGTAATTATTAAATACATTGTGCAGTACTGATACATTTAAAAGTGTATCATGTCAGTGTAAGTATTTATTTCATTTTTTAATATGTCGGAATGTATTTTGCTTATTCTCAGTAAATTGCTAATTTTTTTTAAACCTTTCGTTTTTTACTTTTTAGTATGCTCGCCCCGCCCCCCTCCCTTCCGTGAAATTATCACTCTCCTCTAGGATGGCATGCCTCACAGTTTGAGAAATGCTGGTTTAAGCTGCAGCGATACCATCTGTATAAGCCGGTAACTACCTCCAGACCATGGTGATCATTTTGGTGTAGTGGTTAAGTTACTCGGTTTCGAATCCAAAGGTCCCGGGTTCTGTCCTCCGGATAAGCGCGCCACTTCAAAGCCAACATAATGAACGCATCTCTTTCGTCGGTTCGGGAGGACACACACAACTTACAGGTATCCAGGTAGTCACAGGTCCAGGCTGCTAGTCACAGGTATCCAGTGTGAAGGAGGTGCCTTCGCTCCATAGCAAAAATTTTCTTTCCCGATACGACAAAATAATCTGTAATGAACTGAAGCACAATAATTCTTTTCCTTTGGATCAGAATAGTTAAAAATGGTCTACCACACATGTTCTTAGTCATGGATGACCTATAAAATGTTATATATGCACATAATCTTAAATCACAGACTTTGGACTACATAGCACGATATATCGAGACACTCTAGCAGCATCAGATTGTAACTACTCTATTTCCATCCATCCGTCCTTCAGCCACTTTACGAAATAAGTAAATGACTGGATACTAAATGCTCCATTACGTGGGATTGTCTTTATGAAATCGTAAGTCACTGATTATGAATCTATATTTTAATCACTGGTATACTTCAAGCTGGTGTTACTCCTTCTACCTGACTATCGGATATACCTCTTTTTAAGCAAATTAAAATTTATTTGTTTCCTAAAGGTTGAAAATTAGAATTTCTATATGTATCGATAGAAATATGTGTGAGTGCGCGTCCTAATTAAAAATCCTTTTAATTTTCTGACCTCAGGTGGGGAAAAATTTGGCATCACTTGAAAAATGAATGAACGGAAAATATAGAAAAACGATATCGTTTTAAAACATACTTCTCTCTGCAAACATTTGCAAGTATCGTATGAAGGTATCGCGTGGAATATTGAGTTACATAGATTATTGTCACTCCACCCCCCCCTCCCACATATTCCAATTTGTGCTTTTATTAAAATTTTTTATTTCTATAGACACAATTATTCAAAATAACTACTGACAATATTCATCGTAATCTGAACCCCAAACAGATGACGAGGTTGATACCTGAACTTGGTACTCCATTTTCCCAGTCTCTTAGCCCCTCCAACAAATTCATGTTGATTTTGTGATTGCTTGTTACTGTCGCCCATAAAAGTAACACGAGTGTATTGCGGCAAAAATCAAAACTTTAAACTTTTTATTTAAGTGATGAGCACGATGGTTGTGCTCATTTGCTCGCTTCTCTCTTAATTGCCGCATTACCTTGTGGCCACGGTAGCCTAGTGGTAAATGTCACGGGATAGTAGTTGGCGCGTTATGATTTCGAGCCTCGTGCCGCCGTTCAGAAGGGGTCCATTACACGTTGAATCTATCAAGCACTAACGTCCTCCATTGGTGTGGCGCGGAAGTTAAGAGAGTGGGTTCCAGCTCAGGTATCATCCTCGTCGCTTACCATGGATAAAATAACGAGGTCCGTCGAAAATAGCCTTCGTGCTGCTTTATAGTGCGACGTTCATATAACTCTTACTCCACATCACCTTATTTAAAAACTGTAAGTCCGGGCAGGTTTATAACATGCATCTTCCCCCGCTATACATTTTTTAGCAGACATGAATTCTCGACTCAATTGAAGTATCACTCCAAGCCTGTAACTATTACCACTCGCACACATTTATGTTAATTCTAGTTGATAAATATTTAATATGTAGAGAGCATATGCTCGATAAGGTGGATAATTTTTTCCAGAATTTCAAAAAATGCCTATAAGGATGAGATGTTCTAGATCGGTGATAGTTAACCTGGTCCGTATCGCCCACTTGTGGGCGCTAGCCCCTTTTTTTGGTGGGCGCTACGAAAATTCTGATTTTGTATTTTTTAAATTTATCTTCCTAGATTTTTCCTTAATTTTTTTATTACTATTTTTACCAACACTTTGCATACTTTGTGGCGTTAATTTCTTCTCTTTTTTTTATTGCGAGCAGTAACAAGTATGTATTCAAATAAACAAAACCAAAATTCGTTACTCGGGCAACCAAACAGACAAAAAACTCAACATATTCTTTTTTTTACATGTATTCAAATAAGACCAACTCCCGTTACTCAGTCAAACAAACAGGCAAAAAACTAAATATTATGCACTTCAATCAACCACTGCAAGTTGTTCAGTCAATCATTGCAAGTGTCAAAGGGCTGAATCAAATAAATTTCAAAAAAAAAAAAATAAACCTTGTGAAAAATGTCTCAAAAAAAATATGTGCGTGGATATTCTGAGAATATTTGAATATGGGTTTATAGAAGGCACCACATAACAAACAGCTTCCTATGTGTCTTTTATGCCAGAAATCTTTTTCCAATGAAGCAATGAAACCAAGTCGGTTAAGAGATCATCTTACTACAAAACACCCTGAATATGAAAATAAACCGAATGAATATTTTCAAGAACTGCGCAGAAAATTTATAAATCGTCCTACAATGAAGTCGCTAATTGAGAAGCAATGTTCTAAAAATAAAGACGGATTATTAGCCTCTTATCACATGGCGAAATTAATCGCAAAAACTGGAAAAAATTATGGAATTGGAGAATCATTGATAATACCGTGTATTAAAGAATTTATAGGTACGGTAATGCACCAGGAAACGGATATTTTAAAAACATTGCCGCTTAGTGATACACACGGTTAAAAAAAGAATTGAGGAAATGGCAAATGATGTCGAAAAAAAACTCGTAACAATTTTAAAAAAAACTTCATTTTCCATACAACTGGACGAGTCTACTATTGTGGACAATAATGCTTTATTGATGG